>CAUYLG010027908.1:0-107207 GCA_963573385.1 Cacajao melanocephalus | reverse complement strand
GGCTCCTCCACTGGGAATCTCCCGGTCTGTGGGCAACAAAAATTCATCTGAAAGTGCGGTGCCCACTCGCTCTCTGCGCTTTCACTGGGAGCTACAATCCTGAGCTGTTGTTAATCGGCCATCTTGGATCTCTCTCCGAGTTACCTATATTCTTAACCATCACAAACGGTTTCAACTACATAAATAAAAAAACAAGAACTTGAAAACAAGTCTACCAAACATGGTTAAATAATATATGGCATTTTTCTTCCTCTTTACGAATATTTTCCAAATAGTCTATAATGAGTTTATTTTACCCTAATAATCAAGAAATAAATGAAATAAAAGAATTTTAAACAAATGTTTTTAAAAAAGATGAACTCTACAGAGAATATCATACTTTATCTCTTAATTTAAACTCCTTTTTCTTTCCTTCCCCATCATATGCTTGAAAAAATTTTAAAGAAAAAGTAAAAGATACAAAGATAGGGGCTACATAACCTACTTGTTTCTAATTACTATTAATTACTAGTGTTTCAAATATGACAATAGCAATCAAATGCAGTCTGAAAGCAGGGACAGTAGACAGCAGGGGTTATTACTTACTGTCAGGGAGTGTTAGGCATCACAGAGGTTAAGTGAGTAGTGAGAAACAATTAGAGAGGCAGTGAGGGAAACAATTTATTCAGTGATGCTTTAATGAGCCAGTTCTACAGCAAGCCGGGAGTAGGGTAACTCTTCATGAGACTAGAAAAGAGCCTGGTTCCAGTAGAAGGGAGTGACTATGAAGGAAAGTTGGGGTGCCACAGTTATAAAATTCCAAGGGCTGAGACAGATCAGTTCTAAAGTGGTCATTCTAATGAGTGGCTTATTTGGGAAAAACAGAAAACTGGGAACTGGGACACCAGTATGGTCAAAGGAAAAAAAAGTCAGGGTAGGTTCTAATATCCCTTTGGGATAAAGGGGGAGAATAAATAAAAATCAGAGTCAGGGAAATAAAGTCATTGAGGATCATTTTGTAGAGGTCTGGTGACCCCAACAATCCTAATGAGTCAAAGGTTGTATAAGTAAAGAACTTAGAAATCAAAAGAGAAGAGAATGCTGAGACACTGTCCTGGGGCAAAACAATCAAAGTAGGAAAGTAGAGGTACAATGCATAGTAAGAGCTGCTCCCTCAATAAACAATCCAAAAAGGAAATTAGAAAACAATTCCATTTACAATAGCATCCAAAAGAATAAAATACTTAGGAGTAACTATACACTGAAAACTACAAAACATTGCTGAAAGAATTAAACACCTAAATAAATGGAAAAATACCCCATGTTCATGGACTGGAAGACTTAATATTGTTAATATAGCAATACTAACCAAAGTGATTTACAGAGGATCCCTATCAAAATTCTAACCCCCATTTTTGCACAAGAGAAAGAGCAGATCCTCAAATTAATATGGAACTGTAAGCAGCCAAAAACAGCCAAAACAATTTTTAAAAAGAACATAGTTGGAGGACTCACACTTCCTGGTTTCAAAGCTCACCACGAAGGTACTTTAATTAAAACAGTGTAGTACTGGCATAATGACAGACGTGCAGACTAATGGTATAGAACTGAGAGTCCAGAAATAAAGTTATATATTTTAGGCTGACTAATCTTTGACAAGGATGCCAAGAGAAAAGGGGGCTCTGCTGGAAAGCAGACAAGAACAAGAATGAATAGCCATGAACTAAAGAGGTAGCATTTTGTCATTAGAATGCATAAAACTTTTAAATTCTGATTTAGGATGAAAATACTCCAGCTGTTCAGTTACATTAACCAGACTTAAATATCCCACTGCCAATTCCAGCAAAGTAAAAATGTTGCTCTCTTGTTAGAAAGCATGGCATTTTTTCATAATTTTATTTTTAAACAACCCAAATTCAAAGCTAAAAAACCAAAGTTATTCTTGCAAAACTCTTAAGGCTCATCAAGAAAAGTTCATTTTTCCCTAGACAATTTTAAGTTCAAACTTAATTCAAGGCCTGTGTTCCACATGAACTGGCCTAACTCAAGTTCTAATAATAATTTACCAGTTCAAAAAATTTTTCCAAATGATTTTAAAAGCTGACTATTGGCTTCTCAAAGGTGCACATATGGTTCATTAGAGCCAAATCAGCAAACCACCTCTCTTTATTTTAAAAGCCACTTTTATAGCCTTTAACAAAACATATTTCAGGGCCCTGTTTCAAATGCCCATCTTCCTATTACCTTGCACATCTTACAAACAAGGCTGGGGTCTTAGTTTACTTGTAACTACTTAAATATTAGATGCATGAATGGCTGGCTGTCAATAAAAGCCAACTACATCAAAGATGGGTTTTAAAGAAAACGGTACTTTAAATAAAATGTCAAGAATCATTAGTTAAGACAAGAAAACAAAAGTGATGTCGTAGAAAGAGAACTAAAGCAGGCAGGACGTGGTGGCTCACGCCTGTAATCCCAGCACTTTTGGGAGGCCGACATGGGTAGATCACGAGGTCAAGAGATCGAGACCATCCTGGCCAACACGGTGAAACCTGATCTCTACTAAAAGTACAAAAAATTAGCCAAGCGTGGTGGTGCGTGCCTGTAGTCCCAGCTACTTAGGAGGCTGAGACAGGAGAATTGCTTGAAACCAGAAAACGGAAGTGCAGTGAGTCGGGATCACGCCATTGCACTCCAGCCTGGCAATAGAGTGAGACTCTGTCTCAAAAAAAAAAAAAAAAAAAAAAAAGAAAGAAAACTAAAGCAGAGTTCGTGGTTCTTACTTCTCCTCCCCTGGCTTCACTACTAGGTAGCTGAATGACCTTTGGCAACCAATTACTTAACTGCCTTCTCTAGGCAACAATTTTCTCAACTACAAAACAAAAAAGTTAGACCAGATGATGTTAATGTCCTTCCTCAGCCGCAAAATTCTAATACTCTATGTTATCATCCATGGTTTCGAAGTGTTAGCCAACACACTATTATTTTATGATATCATCCAGTTTCCACAAGCCAGTCAAACCTTAAGTAAAAATTCATTTAGTCAAGATAATCTTCTAGGTTCTGAAGACAGTGGTAGTATGAGCTATTAATCAGATAAAAAAACGAAAATCATTTAATATGTCTTAAACCACTGAACACATTTTAATGAATGCTAAAAGGAAAATAAATAAGGAGCTCTTATTTCAAATGCTCCTAGTTTATGGAAAGTAACAAGCTGAAATCGATAAAACAACAGTTTGTTAATCAGAATCTAATAAATCTAGCTGTGGTCATATTACACCTAGAAAATTAGCTGAGACCTAATGTTTAACTACATTATAAGACAACGAATTACAAATATCAGACTGTAGAACAAGGGCATCCTTCCTAATAGAAAAAGCAAATCAGTCTTCAATTCCATAGCTGTTCAAACAATGATCTACGGATTAAACAGGATTTTTCATGTAATTCTCTGCCACATTCTTCAGCATGTTCCTCATATACCTGTCCTGCAACCTTAAGTGTCTTGATACAACTACCTTGAGAGTATAAGCTCATACACAGAAAATATAAGGATTAAAACTATAAGGATTAAAGAAAGCTTTCCAGAGAAAGAAGACACGCATGATCGATAACAGCAGACAACGTAAATATACCCCTTCTTCCCCTCCTTCCTTCAGACTGCCTTCTTTCTGCCGAAGAAAAGCAGGCAGGCTCACCCTTTTGGTCCTGATAGGTGGTTTAGAAATCAGCTTCAAGAAGACATGGAAGGGAATCTCCTGTTCCTCCCAAGGAAAAGCCAGGAATCGCAGGCACTAAGAACTTTTCCTAACTATGCCACTTCAGGAAGTAAACATGATATGTCATCAAAATCAACACAAACAGGCACAAATGTTAGAATTAACAAACAAGGACACTGAAACAACTATTATAACTGTACTCCATGAGGTCAGAAAGTTAAGTAGAATCATGGAAAATATGAAAAGACCCTAGTCAAACTTCTAGAGCTGAAAACTATAATGTACATAAGATGGAAAATAGACTGGATAGGATAGCAGGTTAGCCATTTCAGGAAAAAAAATACTAGAAACTGTATTTCCTAGCTTTTCATTACTGATCGAGGCTTTTGCCAGAATCTCTCTTGAATACTTCACATCCTCCAATTGTAGTGTTGGCCAACAGTCTATTGAGAGACTGCTCTGCACCAAGCCATCAAGTAGCCTCCGTGCAGTAAGAGAGAGACAAAATATGATAGGTGCAGTGATACAGGTCTGCGTGTGCAGGGTATGGAGCTATGGAAATTGACATGGGAGCTGCCTTACCCAGAGACAGCAGCGGAATGGGACAGAGGCAAATTAGGCAACTCCAAAGGAAATAAGTTATCAAGGCCAGGCACAGTGGCTCACACCTGTAAACACAGCACTTTGGGAAGTCAAAGTGGGAGGATCCCTTGAGCCCAGAAGTTTGAGACCATTCTGGGCAGCACAGGGAGATCTGGTCTACACAAAAAAACATTCTAATTAGTCGGGTATGGTAGCTCACACCTGTAGTGCCAGCTATTCAGAGGCTGAGGCAAGAGATCACTTGAGTCTGGGAGGTCCAAACTGCAGTGAGCCATGACAACATCACTGCACTCCAGCCTGGGCAACAAAGTGGGACCCTGTCTCAAAAAGAAAAAAAAGAAAAGAAAAGCAGCTATAAAAAATTAACATATATTTGCTTTGCAAAATGATAAATAATAATAATAAATTAACATACATAAACTTCCATTAGTAAGTATAGCTTCAGTCAAATTTCCCTTTTGGATAGTAACTTAGCAGGTAATGGGAAATGATCAACAGAATTTCTGATGACTCCAGTAAGGCACAGGATAGTGAATTTTTTTATAAGTATGATTCATTTGTTTACTTATTTGTTCCACTTTTAATGAAAACCTACTACATGTCAGGTACTGTTTTAGGTGCTAAAGATATAAAGTGGAACAACCTAAAAAGTCTCTCTTCAAACAGAACTAACTTTCACTAAATGAGGAGATGGAAACAACCAAAAAGTATCAGATGCTTCAAACAGTGTGATAGCACAGAGGCACTGGGGATCAACCCTAGGAAGACTAGCCTCTCTGGGGAATAGACATTTGAGGTTGAGATATAGAAAGTACCAGCCATGTAAAGAGCTGGGAAATAATGTGAGGAAGAGGTGCCGTCAAATGTAGACTCTAAGGTGAGAGTCTGGGCACCAAGGGAACTAAGCAAATGGTGCACGGAGGGGCAAGGATGGTAAGAGTGAATCCAGGTGGTAGGCAAGAGTCTCCACATATACATTTACGTATTTACAAATCAAGAAAAGCTCAACAGTCTAGATATTTGACATTTACAAATTATTGTTTATTTCTTAATAATGTGCAATAATGGTTGTTTTAAATTTTTTAAGAGTTTCTTTCAGATATACATACTGAAATATTTTTATGTCTTGATTTGCTTCAAAATATCCTAAGCAGAGGATAGGGAGAGTGAGGGCAAATGAATGGAGTAGTAGGGAGGTGGTAGAGATGAATCAGAATTGGCCGTAAGTTGATAATTGCTAAAGCTGGATGATGGGTATATAGAGGTTCATTACATTATTATGCCTTATTTTGAATTTTTGAAATTTTCCATAATAAATGTATTTTTAAAGCACCTTATTTAAAATAAAAGGAGGGAGTATTTATAAATACAAATATCCCATTCACAGGAGATTTTTTTTTTTTTTGAGACGGAGTTTTGCTCGTTGCCCAGGCTGGAGTGCAATGGTGTGATCTTGGCTCACTGCAACCTCCGCCTCCCCGGTTCAAGCGATTCTCCTGCTTCGGCCTCCCAAGTAGCTGGGATTACAGGCATGTGCCACCATGCCAGCTAATTTCATGTTTTCAGTAAAGACGAGGTTTCTCCATGTTGGTCAGGCTGGTCTCAAACTGCCGACTTCAGGTGATCTGCCCACCTTGGTCTCCCAAAGTGCTGAGATTACAGGTGTCAGCCTCTATCCCCAGCCCACAGTGGTGGATTTTTTTAAGGTGGAAATTAATCTCTATGATACTGTGGTAGATATAAGACACTATGAATTTGTCAAAACCTATGTAATTTTACAACAGAGTGAATCTTAATATATGCAATTTTTTAAAAAATTCATGTAGGAGATGAGATCTTAGGATGGAATACAGAACATAACATATACCAGTGTTTGTGAGACTCAGTTGCACCCACAAGCTTTCTTCAGCAGTACCTCAAAGGCCCCAAAAGTCTAAGAGGTCCTAGCACAGTATACAAAACCTAGTATGTGTGAATATTCACACCTTTTTCTAGGGAAAGGACCTAAGGCTTTCACAAAAAAAAGGTTGAGAACCACTGACATTTCTCCTTGCCTGCAGCTTCTTAGCTGAAAAGTAACCTTACTATTGCTCTTAATCTAATGATAATACCTCATTCATTTTACAGTTTCCCTGCAAGGACATTACTACACAGCTATTACCATAAGCAAATAATAAATACCAACAGTGAATTTTACAATTCTGAAAACTGTGTCAAGCACATACATATCCACACACAAAAAAAGGTGGAGACCAGGTGTAGTGGCTCAGGCCTGTAATCCCAGTACTTTGGGAGGCCAAGGTGGGGTTGGAGGGGGGATCACTTGAAGTCAGGAGTTTGAGACCAGCCTGGCCAACATGGTGAAACCCCATTTCAACTTAAAAAATAATAATAATACATAAATTAGCCAGGCGTGGCAGTGCATGCCTGTAGTCCCAAGCTGAGACGTGGGGACACCAAGCTACTCAGAAGGCTCAGGCATGACAATTGCTTGAAACAGGGAGGCAGAGGCTGCAGTGAGCCAAGATCAAGCCACTGCACTCCAGCCTGGGAGACAGAGCAAGACTCCGTCTCAAAAAAAAAAAAAAAGAAAAGAAGATGACATACTATGTAGGTCCTTTTACAATCTCACCTTTTTATAATACGATATTTCATTTAATCTAAAGTGTATCATTATTTTTTGTGCCACTGAGAAAGAAAAAAGCTATCTATTAACTGATGACTCACCACTGATTATAACATGGTTCTGATTTCAGAGATGTTCAAATGTGGAAAAACTGTACATCCTGTAATCAATTAAACATGGCATTCAAAAGGTTAATTTAGCTGAGCCCCATCTCAGATCAGTTCAACAAATTGCTCAGGGTAGGTCAAGGAATCTGTATTCTGTTAAAGCTTCTCAGATGATTTTGGTTAAAGACTAAGTAAACTGTTAACCTTCAAAGGCAGCATAGTAGAGAAAGCATGCACTTTGGAGTCACATAGCCCCACACATCTCTGTGACCTACAGCAAATTCTGTAATTGCCCACAACCTCAGCTCCTCAGCTTTATCTGTTTTAAAAAAAAAAAAAAAAAAAAAAAAAGTCAATGCCACCAACTTCCTATGGTTGATAAAGGAGAACACATGTAAAGTACCTGGCATACAGCAAGATATGCTCTTCCTTCTCCCTAAATCACAGGTGATCCCTAACTAGGGACTTGTGTGCTGTCTATTCCAGCTTAAAATTTTGTAAGAATGAGAATGAGGCTGGGTGCAGTGGCTCATGACTATAATCCCAGTACTTGGCAGGCAGAGGCAGGCGGATCACCTGAGGTCAGGAGTTTGAGATCAGCCAGGCCAACATGGTGAAAACCCATCTCTACTAAAACTACCAAAATTAGCCAGGCGTGGTGGTGGGCGCCTGTAATCCCAGCTACTTGGGGAGGCTGAGGCAGGAGAATCACTTGAACCCGGGAGGCAGAGGTTGCAGTGAGCTGAGATCATGCCATTGCACTCCAGCCTAGGTGACAAGAGTGAAACTCTGTCTCAAAAAAAAAAAAACAGAATAAGAATGAGATCTATGAAATCCACTCAACACTATCACTGCTGGGCACACAAAAAGAATCATTCAGTAACTGTTTATTATATAACTGAGCAATACATACACATTTATTTTGGCACATTTTAAGAGGTCTTTCACAAATGAATGCTGTTTAGTAACATTTTTATTAGAAAATATTGTACTTGATTTACATCAACACACAAAAATATATACTTTAAAGTGTGATATAATTTTAGAGTAGCTAATAGTTCTGTTCCATGTACAAGTTTTTGTTTTGCTTTAGGATGTGTAGCTGGCAAGGTTTTTCAGAACACTGGCGTAACTGCATGAAAACTCCACAAGTAATGCTATGGAACTTCTCAACTCAGGTGCCTGAATAAATACTCACATGTTTGATTTGTCCCAAAAGTGATCCTTAAAATCCAAACAGCATTTTAGGCAGCACCTTGAAAACTGGCCAGTCAACTCAGGATGTGACTCATAAGGGACAAGTTTAGCCATAATTCGATAGAGTTCTCTCACATGTGTAGCATAAGAAAAAAAACAACCCTCAAACTCACAATTGCACAACGTCTCTGCCTCTCTCCCAATGAAGAACACATGGATTCAAATAAATACCAACTCCACCAAAACGCCTAGGGTTAAGGGTTTGCTGCTGAGTGTTAACCTCCCAACACCCCACCCAGGATCTAGGCCCTCTGGCTGGTTATGCCAGACTCACCGGCAGAAAGGACATCCTCAAACCCTCCCCCGCCCCTCAACAAGCATGGGCTCTGAGATTTAGGAGGAGAGAGAGGTGCTGGAAGGAGAGGAATACAAGGCTCATCTCATTTTTCTTTCCCTCAACCAATCACTTCTCCCAGGAGGGGGTCCTTTGGTTCAGCTGCCCAAATCTGAAACCTTAGATTCCTCTGTTACTCCTCCCTTTTCTTTAACCCTGAAGTCTCTTCTACTAAGTCTTCTCCAAACTCAGCAAATTCCTCACAAATCCATCCCACCTCTTTAACTGCCTTAGTTGATCCCTCTTATCATCACAAGGTTGGCTCTACCCCATTTCTCAGATCCAGCATTTCAGTCTCCAAAGCCATCCTCTTCACTGGGGCCAAAGTTATCTTCCCTATAACTCAGACCTGACTGCGCACTCTCCTAGTCTGCATTCTTCAGCAGCTCACTGAAGAATTCACCTATAAGAGTTCAAATTCCTACTCTAACCTCAGCCTACCTTTCAGCTTTATCCTCTGGTGCTCCATGGCTTTGCTAATTTTTTCACCTCAGCCACATTAGATTTTTTCTACCCCACGATTTCACACAGCTGCCTCCATACCTCTATGCCTTTGTTCACACTACTTTCTCTGCCTGGTATGAACTGCTCTTTTCTGCCTATCAAATTCATCCTTCAAGATGAGGCTCAAATGTCTTTTTTTTTCTGGGACAACTTTCCTAAGCTCTCTAAGCCTCTCTACCCTCCGCCCTTTCCACAGTCAAAAGTAAGCACTCCTACAATAACTTGTGTCAATCAGCAATATAACTCTCATCTCAGTGTTACAGTCACAGATGCAACAGTCTCCCCTACAAAATTCTGAGTTCTTCAGGGAAAGGAATGTAATAATTTTGAATTGTCATGTTCTGCCACAATATATGGTACTTGGTTTACCTTCAAAAAAAATTTCTCAACTTATTTGGGACACAGGGTTCTCAACTAGTATTGATCTGATTTTAAATAAAATGTGAACGTGCTTAACTTTGCCAGAAGGTATTTATTTTAAAAGGAGAAGCAAGTTATCCAAAGGAAATTTCTAACTGGTGGGAGATAGGGTCTCTTCTCAAAAGTCCCCCTGGCTGGGCATGGTGGCTCATGCCTGTAATCCCAGCACTTTGGGAGGCTAAGGTCAGGAGTTCGAGGTCAGCCTGGGCAACACGGCAAAACCCCATCTCTACTAAAAATACAAAAAAAAAAAATTAGCTGTGCATGGTGGCATACCCCAGTAGTTCCAGATACTCGGAAGGCTGAGGCAGGAGAATCACTTGAACCCGAGAGGCAGAGGTTGCAGTGAGCCAAGATCACACCACTGCACTCTATCCCGGGCCATAGGAGTGAAACTCCATCTAAAAAAAAAAAAGTCCCCCTGACCCCTATCACCACCACCACTGTAGCCACAATCAGTTTATGCCATTCCCCCCACTCACCAACATGTTCTTTCCAAGCCTCTGGCACTGCCCCAGCCACATGCCACCTTCACAAGCACTGGAATTCTACAGAGCTCAGTACTATGAAAATTATCAATTAGAGAACATGGAAGGATGCCAAGAATAATCAGCATAACAATAAGGACCACAAACAAGTACAGTGGTAGCAGGCCTGCAGATTCTACTCGAGTTTTTGATTAACTGCACTCCACCAGAGCTGATAAAGAGGCAGTATGAATTCAGGACTCAGGCAGGACTGAGTCAAGACCTGGCCTTCTACTCACTGTCCAAAGGGCCCTGAATTAGGGTCCTCATCAGTAAAATGCAGAAATGAATGCCTACATTGTGGCCTGTTAAGAGAAGTGAATGCAGGCGATGGACCAGGGCCCAGGAGCACAGGAAGGCCGACCAGAGTGTAAAAGCTACTGAAGCTTTTGGTGCTTCAGAACAGATACACTTCCATAAGGACTGCATGCCCTACTACTACCAAAAAACTGGGCTAGTTATTCATACATACCTACTCTAAGATTACTGTTTTCTCATTGCTATGGTCTCAATCTCTGTGTCCCCCAAAATCCCTATGTTGAAATCCTAACCCCTAAGAAGATGGTATTAGCAAGTAGGGACTCTTCAGGGGTGATTAGCTCATACAAGCAGTCCCCATGAATGGGATTAGAACCCTTATAAAAAGACCCAGGGGAGGTCATTTGCCCCTTCCACCATGTGAGAACACAGGGAAAAGGCAGTATGTAAGCGGGCCCTCACCAGATATCAAATCTACCAGAACCTTGATGATGGACTTCGCAGCCTCTAAAACTGTGAGAAATGAATCTCTGTTGTTTACAATCCACTCAATTTACGATACTTTGTTACAGTAGCCTGAGCAGACTAACACTCCTCTATAGAATGGAAACAACAGTACACAACACAGGGATGACCTCTAGGCCCCACACAGACAAAAGACTGGCATTTTTAAAAGTGTCAACTACTTCTACAACCACTACTACTAACTACCCTTAATACTGTTCATACAAAAAGACTGCCACATGACCATAATCCTTTATCTCCATTTCCTTCCAAAATTCCTCTAAAATGATAGTTAAAAAAAAAAATCACAGAGATTAAATCACAAGGACAAACAGAAAGGGAAAGACAACATACTTTTTTTCAACAAACTTTTGCAAGATGGCAAAGCAGCTGAAGGAATGCTCACTGCCCCTCAGGACCTTCAAGAGGTTCAGCCCTTGAAGCACCAAAGGCTGATCGGAGGCTCAGCCTAGACAATGGGGAGTCACTGAAAGAGGTGTCCAAGCAGTTGGGCCCCCAGGTCCAGCAGGAGACCCAAAGTTTTTTCTGAAGAAATTGTACCACAGTGGCAGGAGAACTGTAGCCAGAAGTCAAAGACTACAGCCTCCATCCCTCCCTCAACCAGGTAACCCAAACCCTGGCAGGTGGCATATCACCAAGTATCCTAGACGCGGGAGATGCAGGTTTCTTCTCTGCAAACACTGGCCCCAAAAGAGATGTAAAGGTGTCAATACTCGAGGCAGACTCCCGATAAAAAGTCCACCTGAACTCCAAGTCACGAGACCACCAATACACGTTTTCTCCTCTGTAATCAACTGCTCAGGATCTTCCTCTTCATTATAGACAGTAAGGCTCACCAGATATTTATGATTTAAACAAACATACAAAAGATCCCTGAAATGAACAGGCACACTGAAGGAAACAGATTAAAAATATATTAAACACAAAAGAAAAAATAAAAATATACATATCAGAAATAATACATTCATAAAATAAGATACAGTGAAATAGAAACAGAAAAAGACTCTAAAATTTAAAAATGTGATCCTTAAAATGTTTTAAATGAAAGCTTTGAAAGACAAAATTGAGAAATTCCCCCCCTGCCCACTCCTTCCAATACAAAGAAACATCTAAGAGGTGAGACAGGTTAAGAAAATTTGAAGATCACTTCTAGGGGGTTCAATAACCAAGCCAACAGACATCTCAGAAAGAAAACACACACACACACACACACACACACACACACACACACACAAAAGGGTGGGAATTAATTTAAAAAAAACAAGCATTTCTGAAAACTGAAAGATATGAGTCTCTAGATTGAAAGGACCCACCAACGTAATACAAGTAAGGAAAGAAAGAAAGGAAGGAAAGAACAAACCAACCGACCACACAAAAACTTGTGAAACTTCAGAAAGCCGGAGAAAAAGAATCTGCTTCAAAAAACAGAGACAAAGGAATCAGAACGGCTTTGGACTTTTCATCAAAAACCTTTAAGACAGAAAATGGGGAAAATGCCATCAAAATTATGAAAAAAAAAATGTATCTTCTACCTAATATTTAAAACTGAGCCAAATCATCTACAAAGTATGATCGGATAGACATCTTCAGACATGCAAGGCCTCAAGTAATTTATCTCCCATCATTCCTTCTTAAGAAGCTACTGAGGATACATACAGATTAGCAAAATGAAGCAAACCAAGAAAAAGGAAGACAGAAGATGCAAGAAACAGAGGTTCCAAGACAGGAAAGAAGGAACAGAAGTCCCAGAAAAAATAATCCTACTGTCCAGATCGAAGCAAGAGGATGGAATGCTCCAGACCAAGAAGTCTCTAAGGGGAAACCAAGTGGAATTGATAGAGGATTTAATGTGTTACCTGGAAAAAAAAAATCAAAAGGCTTTTAACATATTTCTTGGAGTAGTTGAGGGACCACAGTCAAAGATAAATAGATAATGAATCAAAATCCAATTTTGATAAAACGCAATTATTTGTGCTGGGAAAAACAAAATGTACAGAAAAAAACATAAGTCACTATTTAGCAATACATGTGTACACAATAATGTAAATATTACTATTTTTACAAAAAAAAAGTTAAGTAACTGCATCAGAAGATTTAAGGGAGAAAAGAGGAAGAGCTCAGTTGCAACACTAGAAAGTCAAAGACTTATTCTACATTTATTTAGAATTACAAAAGTAAAAAAAGAAGAAAAGAAACACAACTAGTTAAGGTAGTAGTTACCCCTGGAAAGCAGCGCCTGGGGGATAAAAAGGCCAAAAGCAAGAGACTGCTGTGTTTGTTAAAAGCCATTTAGTGCTTCTGGGTTTTCTCAAAACTATATGTATGCATGTATTCACTGGATTAAAACAACTTATTCTCATATCAAGGGCAATTAGTTCAATTTATAAAGCTGTCACTATCAACTTCATTTGTAAGTTTCTTACTTGGAATTCTAAACTACCTTAAAAATATTATAAAATAATGGTTCATTTCCAACGCTAGTGTTCAGAAGGCATGAAAACCTATAGTGATTCTAAAATATGGTACAGGCCAGGCGTGGTGGCTCGCACCTGTAATCCCAGCACTTTGGGAGGCTGAGATGGGTGGATCACAAGGTCAGGAGATCGAGACCATCCTGGCCAACATGGTGAAACCCCGTATCAAAAGTTAGCTGGGTGTGGTGGCATGCGCCTGTAGTCCCAGCTACTCAGGAGGCTGAGGCAGGAAAATGGCTTGAACCCAAGAGGCACAGGTTGCAGTGAGCCAAGATCCCACCCCGAACTCCAGCCTAGTGACAGAGTGACACTCCATCTCAAAAAATAATAATAATAAATAAAATATGGTGCAAAGCTACTATTCCAAGAAGCCTTAAGTACCAAAACAGCTTCTGTGAGAAACTGCATTCTGAGAACTCGGAGAGCTTTGTATACATCTCAGCCCTACCCACTTGCTCTTCCCTAGCAGGAAGAGCCAAGGAATTATTTTCAAGGTAGAATGTATGAGGGAGATGAGAAGGGATGGAAAGAACGAACCTGAATCTGTCAGGATGGAGTGACTGCACATGCTCTGTAACAAGTCGACCCTACTTGCATTAAAGAAACCACTGCTAGAAGTCTTTCTTGCCTCTTGGGTAGACAAGGGAGTGAACTGAAACAATGCTTCCTACCCTCCCTGCAACAACAGCATTTCTGGGCATAAATCGGATGCTTATCAATCAGGAGCCTCCTCGGCTGCAAACATTGCTAAAAAAAATTAGTTCCAGGCCAGCCTTTGAATAAGGTAACAAATATATAACTTCAAGTGCTAATTAGTAATGACTTATTTTCCATTATGCCATAATCAAACTTCCACAGACAGTATCTTCATTTCATTCAATAAAACTTTGTAGCCTATGTCAACACTGCTTCATTTTGTAAAAAATTATGAACTGTGTGACCTTGAGCAAGTTACTTAAAAATCCCATTTTCCTCATCTTTACAATTGGAATGATGCACCTACCTCACTGGGCCACAAGAAAATTAGAAGAAATTATGTGTTAAAGCATGTAGGGGCAGGTCTATGGCAGGAATTCAATCAATGTCAGTCCCCCGTTGTCCTGTGTCCCCTACTGTCACCCCGACTTTGTTTACCCACGTAAACAAACTCACAAGCTAAGTGGTTTAACCAAAAAGCCTTTACAAAACCATGCATTAATACATTAATATTTCTAAAATTAACGTGATATGCATCGTCTTGTATTATTTTTCCTAAGTCTTAGTCTTGTGTTCCAAGTACCACCCCAATTCGCAGTTTTAATTCAGCTAAACTACATTCAGCTAATTCAGCTAGACTAAGAAGGACTAAGAATGGCACGACTTTGTAAAAACTACAAAGTTTTTACTCTGTAAAAAAAAAAAAAAAGTTTTTAACTTCTTTGGTTAAAAACTACAAATCCGTACATGTAACAATGTCTAAAGAGTCTGCTATTAGTAATTCCCTTTCTACATTGAGTCACTCAACACACCTCAAGAAAGTATTACTTAAAAAAAAAAAAAAAGAGTAACACTGACAGATAATGGATGCAACAGAGGATAATTTTCCCCCTCAAACACTCAGAAGCACCACCTTGAGATAAAATAAAAAGACTGCCATAATAACAAAAGAATGCAAATCTTTAGGTATCAAGGGCTTCCTTTTTGGGGGTCATTCCCGTCAGATCTTCGTCTAAGTAGTTATTCTCAGAATCCACAAAGTCCTAACACAAGACCTCAAGAATTTTTCAAATTAATTCCTCAAACAACAAAGCTAAGTAAGTAAATAGAACCACAAACCGACCCAAGACTAAGTTCTCGTTTCCCTTCAAGGTATTCAAAGCAGGAGTGGCCCAGAGGCACAGGATCAGTCCAAACTCCAACACACCCAGTGCAAAAACCAAAAAGGTACTGAAACTAAAAAGGTCTGCTACCTGGCGATTTATTCACTAAAAATATGCTTAGAATCTAAGCATATGCTCCAAAATATGCTCCAAATCTAGGTCTAAGATTTGGAGGTTGCCACGAACATTTGGTGCCTTTATAACCCCTCCCTCTCTCTTTTTTTTTTTTTTTTGTAAAAGGTAAGCACAGAAGTGTGACCTCTACTGGGGCATCAAAACCACAGCAAAGGGTTTGCAAGCTCAGTCTAAAACGTGAATTTCGAGGTATTCAAAATCGAAGGCCCTAGAGTGACACCCATAGAAAGGGTCAAAGAAACTTCGTGCGGCAAGGAAGAAAAGTTGTTACAGCGCTCGAGTCTTAAGGACTAGGGAGAAGGGCTAAGGAGGCAGTAAGGAGGATGGAATGGGTGGATCCGGACCTATCGCGGCGGGGCAGAGAGGGTGACGGGGGAGGCACGAAGCCTAACCCGGAGCTGGGGGCCGGGCAGGGACCACACCTCCCGGTCAGCAAGGCAGGCAGAGGCCGGGCCGCGAGGCGAACCTGGGCGCGGGGGGCGGGGAGGGCACACGCCCGCGGTCCACGGCGCGCAGACTGAGCCGCCGGCGGCCGGAAGCTGCCCCCTCCGGCCCGACCTACCCGCCCCGGCCTCGGCGGCCCCACTCACCGATCAGCCGGCGCACCTCGTCCTCGCTCAGGTAGAGGCTCACGCTGGGCCCCGTGGCCGCCGGCGGCAGCGCCGGGGACCGCGGGGCGAGGACGGCGGCGGCGCCAGGCGCGGGCAGCAGCGCTAGTAGCGCCAGCAGCGGCAGCAGCGGCGGCGGCGGCAGCGGCGGGGCCCTCAGGCCGCGGGCCCCAGGGAGGCGGCCCCGGCCCGGCCGCCCCAGCCGCGCCGCTGCGCGCATGGCCGCCGCCGCCGCCGCCGCCGCCGCCGCCGAAATGGAGCGTCCGCCGTCCGCCGCACCACCGCCCACCCCCGGCCCCGAGCCGCTCAAAGCCCCGAGCCGGGGGCGGCTGCCCAGCTCATCGCGCCGCCGGCCCGTGGCAGCCAGCCGCGGCTTCAAACCTCCAGAACGCGCCGCCGCCGCCGCCTACTCGGCGGCATCGTCCCGAGTAGGGGGCTGCCCGCGGAGACGCGCCCGTGCGCGCCGCCGCCCCCCGGGAGCGCGCACGCACCGTTCGCACTGTGCGGGTCGGGCTGGGCGGCGCGCTGGGGGTTTAAATACCCTCGGCGGGCTAAGGGCTAGGGTCACCCTCTCCCCAGGAGTCTTTCCCCGCTCGACGCGGTCACCGCGAGTAAAGTTAGCTTGTCTATTGTCTGTAACCCTCCTTGCCCGACGGACTGGCCAGGCACGAGCCACCGGCCGCGCCTGCAGCCCATTGGGCGCCCCAGATTCCCGGAAACGCCTGGATGTGGCCGTTCTGGTTGCGATAGAGCAGCATGCTTTTCTGTTTAGTGACAAAACTCAAATAAATAGAAATCACCCTTTATCTTACCGTCGGTGATGAACTTTATCATTTCCATATCTATTCTCATGAATTTATACTACATGCATTTGTTTTTCAGAAAGATCTTCGCACAGTTTAGTAACCTAACTTTTACATATTACAAAATTTTATTTAGTTTTATATTTTTATTTATTTATTTGAGACGCAGTCTTTTTCCGTTGCCCAAGCTGGACTGCACTGGCGCGATCTCTGCTCACTGCAACCTCTGCCTCCTGGCTTCAAGCGATTCTCTTGCCTCAGCCTCCCGAGTAGCTGGGATTACAGGCGCCCACCACCACGCCCGACTAATTTTTGTATTTTTAGTAGAGACGAGGTTTCACCATGTTGGCCCGGCTGGTCTCCAGCTCCTGACCTCAGGTGATCCCCCACCTCGGCCTTCCGAAGTGCTGGGATTACAGTTGTGAGCCGCTGCTCCCCGCCAAATTTTTATTTTTTATAATCGTTCTGCATCACTGTAATCAACCTGCATTTGGAGTTGTTAATCTGTGGTCCATACCGGGTTTCAGCAGCCTTCCAATCATACGAAATTGTTTGCAAAAGTGTATGTGCCTCAGTGTGTATTTGTGTCCGCGTCCGTGTGTCTGCGTGTTGTGTGAATGCTTCAGTGGACACAGAGAGGTGGTATCTCATCATTTGTTCTAGGAAGTCCTTGTCCCCTCAAAGAGGTTAAGAGCCACAGATACACCTCATGTACTTAAAGGCGGTGGAGACAGCCAGTGCATGGACTTCCGGGCCTCCTGATGTATTTTTGCCACCCACCATCGCGGTAAAATTTGCTCCAGTGCCCCCTCTCTCGGTAAGGCTCCAAGTGCCACTTCCCGGCCAGGGACACCTCGTCCCTGCGGACAGGCCCCTGACCTGACCCCAAGGCTCCCCGTGGGGCTGTGCCTCGGGGAGCAGCTGCTCTCAGGCTAGGCCCAGCTTCAGCACGCAGTTGCTCCCTGGCAGTGAAGCCCTGGGAAGCGGCTATTTTTATCCTCAGGGAAGGGTAGGGGAAAAGAGAGGCTGATAAGGAGGGAAGTGCTGGAACTTGGTTTTCTCCCTCCCTAGCAAGATACACGGATTCCATTTAGAGACAGGCTGGCCTCAATTTGTCAAGCTTCAGCGCCTCAGCACAAAATCCTACACCCTTCATCCTACTGGAGGAGGCTGAGAAGACAGAGAGGGAAGGAAAAGTGCTCCATCAGAGAAGGCTAAAAGACACCAAAATCAGCACAAATACTTCTGTTGGGACAGCCACTGCTACTGGGTTTCTGCCAGGAAGGGCTTGAGGCTGGAAACATGTTGTGTGAACAGAAATCTCAATTCAGATGGGAAGCATTTTTTTAAAGGATGGCACATTCTCTGCATTTTTTAAGACTCCTAGTCCACAAAAAAAGAAACTCATATCTTCTCGAGGTTCTTTAATTACTAGGTCTTGTCCATGACTTCTTGCGGCAGCCTGTGATGTAACCACAGAGAGCTGTCAGTCAGGCCTGGCTGGGTTCTGGTACTTATTAATCCTGTGGTCTTGGGAAAATTAAACTCTCTGGGCCTTGGTTCCCTCATTCATAAAATCCCGATATAATGCCTGACTCCCCGGGCATTTACAGGATTTAATTGGAGACAAATACAAGGAAAACACGTAGGCAGACACTGGGTAGGTGTCACACCTGTTGTTATTGTTATTACAAGGAATCCTTTCCCTCTAATGACCACTTCCTGTGAAAGTTTCATCACCGGTTACCTCCAAACAGTTCAAACCTGGGATCCTCAGGAACCTCATTCAACAGCACCAGGCCTGGCCCAGAGCCTGAGCTTGATCGAGATTCGTGGCAGGCATCACACTGGGCGCTGGGGACACAGGAGCGAGCAATGTGCTTCCTTGAGGACTTTGATAAACAAATGTTTTCATCAATGCTGCAAAGATAAGTTCTCAAAGTGTGGCGCCCAGACCAGCAGTATCATCATCACCTGGGAACTTACAGAAATGTAAATTACTTGGACTCCCCCAAAGACTAACAGGTAGCAGCTTCAGGGCTGCGGCTCAACCATCTGCTTTCCCAAGCCTCCAGGTGCTTCTGATGCTGCTGGTCACTCCATTAATATCTCAGCTCTACTGTCTCTCTTTTGGTCTGCTGCAGTTGCCTGCTTTCTCCCTTACTCGCCCAGTCTGTTCCCAACACAGCAGACAGAGGCCAGAGGCATCCTGTGATATGTCAGCCTAATCATGTACTCTCTGGCTTTCAGACCACCAGTGGTTCCCAACTCACCTAGAATAAAAGGCAAAGTCTTTCTTATGTCAAGGAAATTCTCACTCTCCACCTTTCTCCCTTCCCTCTGACCTTATCTCGTGCTCACCGCCTACTCTCTTAGCTCCAGCTATACCACAAAGGCTTCCTTTTTGTTCTTCCAACACACTAGACACAATCCTACCTCAGTGCCTTTGCACTGCTATTCCCTGTGTCTGAAATGTTTTTCTGTCTGACATCCACATGGCTTCATCTCTCACATCCTTCAAATCTATACTCAGATGTTAACTTCTGAATAAGATTGCAAATTCCCCAACACTTTAATTAAACCCTCGGAGAAGGAATTGATTCCCAGTCTCTCTCTTGCTGTCTCTGCATGACACTCGGTCTCACACAAAGGTCTTCCCACAATCCGACCCATCCTGAAGAGGAAGTTTCCTCTTCCTCCCCTAACAAGGTGTGGGTGGCAACTTTTGAAATTTCCCAAAAAACCTCAGCATAAAAATGAGAAACCCTAACCACAGCCTCCTCAGGTTTCTTTGCTTTGGGGAAATGAAAGCCACAGTCATCAACACAATCCACACACTGGCCCTCCGCTTTTGGTTTTGTTTGTCACAGTGGTTGGCCTTATTCTCCTCCTCCAGGAGACATATTTCAGCATGGCCAGGAAATACCATCAGCAGGACTTATACTTTAAAAGGCCAGTCTTGGGCTTGAGATGCTGTGGAGTAGATGGGTAGGTGGGAGTGTGGGGTCAGGGTTACACAGAGAGGGAAGGTGTTCCATGTTTGACCTCTGGTGTGGGCTGAGAATACCCACCATCTGGTGCCAGCAAGGAGAGACACCCAGAGACAACTCCACAATGTGGACCTGACCTGACCACTCAGCTCAGGCAGGGCTGGAGAAGAGGTAGCTCCAAGTCCTGAAATCAGCCTCTTCTTTTGCCAGGAGCAGTTGTGAATGCGGTTCTCTCTGTAAACCTTCTCCTTCCACAAGTAATATATTAAACTATCTGCATTGTAAAAGAGTCAAGCAGCATGGAAGTACATGGAGTAAAATATAAATATGTCCCTCCACACGCACCCTCGTCTCTCTTACCCACCGCCCAGTTTGGTGTATATTCTAAGAGCCCTTTCTCTAGGCAGTTACTTACACATACATGTGTTTAAGCACACAATTGTATGTGTGTGGTCTTTTTCAGTCTTATAGAAATGGAATAATACAAAAAGTAGTGGTCTACAAGATTGGCTTTTTTGACTGATCCAAGTAAGTCGAGATCTTGAGGATGTTCTCATGACAGGGCATACAGAGGCACCCCTGTGGCGTTCTTTTGGTTGGGATGAACTGATGGATTTCACCAGGTCTGGTAATACACCTCAAATACTTGCACATACACCTCTGTGCACATGTATAGATGTTTAGAAGAATAGATTCTCTGAAACAGAATCTTTGAGTCAAAAGGAGTTATGTTTTAATTTTGATAGATTCTGCTGAATTGCCTTCCAAAAGATTGTACAATATACATTTCCAACGGTGGCATAAATGAGAGACACAAGGTAATATGCCAGTGTTTTTCATTTTGCTTTTGACAGTCTAGTGAAAGAAAAGTAGCTTGTTGTTGTTTTATCTGCTTTGCTCTCATCACTAAAAGCATCTTATATACATGTTGCCTATTCAAATTACTCTTTGAAATATCTGTCCACATATTCTATTTTTTAGTTGGCTTATTTGTCTTCTTACTGATTTATGAATGTTTTCTTTTACTGTATCCCTTGTCATTTAACTTTTCTTATGATGCTCTTTGCTTAAGTTCAATTTTGGATTTCTATTTTAGATAAATCTGTCCATCTTTTCCTTTATGGTTTCTGCATTTTGCATCTTACAAAGGGCTCCCAGTTAATACTTTTTGTATTTTGTACCTTTTTCTCTTAAAAAAAAATAGTTCTTAATCTATCTGGAATTTATGTTTATGTATGGCCCATGATACAATTTTATTTTTTCCATATGGTTAACCATTTGTACCAAACACTACTTACTACATTTGTTGATGCTCCTTAGTGGCTGCATCTAACTTTAAACAGAACAGGAATTTCAGCCTGCTTTCACTTCCCTCTTTCTTCACATACCTTTCACATTGAGATCATCTAGAGCTACACTGGCCAATACAGCAGGCATTAGCCACATGTGGCTATCAAGTACTTCAAATGTGGCTGGTAAGAACTGAGATGTGCTGCACATGTAAAATACATGCCAGATATTGAAGACTTGGTATTAAAAATAATAATAATGTAAAATATTTCACTGATAATTTTTATATTGGTTGAATGTTAAAGTAATAATATTTTAGATATATTGCATTAAAATATATTATTAAAATTTATTTCCTATGTTGCTTTTACTTTTTTTTGACTTAACTACTAGAAAATTACGTTTATGGCCTTTATGACATTTCTACTGTGCAGTGCTGATCTAGATATTAGTTCCAGATTGTTCAGTATTTCATTTTAAAAATCACATTTTTCATAGCACTTTAAACAATTGACAAATGGCATGAGCTGCAGTAACTGAAGCTAAACTAGGCAAGTGATGAGAAGTCACAGTATTATAGGGAATCTTCACTTGTCACAAGCGTTTTTTTTTTAATCACAAACCTCAACGTTGAATTGTTTAGCTCAAATGTGCAGAATTTCAGTCACCCCAAGGCGAAAAAGAAATTCTGCAAAAATGATGTCTATCATTAAAGTAAATTTTATATTGGCATGTGAAGTATGAGAAACATTCCTATTCAGTGTCTTGGGCTGAAGGCCTGCAGAAGCCTCTTAATTGTCCTAAAAGGGAGCCAGGAATCTTTGCTAAGTTGGAAGAAAGTGAGCATCTCACAAAAGATGGAGGTGGGGGGCCACCAGAACCTTGCAATGGGGGTGCACAATGTGGGGCCAAAGTGATGAGACTTTCTTGGGTTGAGGAGGCTTAAGAATCTAGAGTGGGTCATGCATGTGATGGACAAAAATTGTCCCCTGAAATCCATTCTCCCTTTTGTCCATACTCATAGAATTTTTGCTGTGCAGATTTCCCAGCCTTCCTTATACTTCACTAAATTCTTGCAAGTAGAATGTGAGCAAAAGTGATATGTGCAATTTCTGCTTCCTCTCTTCCTGCATGTGTGGCCATGATTCACCTTGATTGTGGAGGTAAGCAGGGTGCCTCCAGGGAGAAGAGCAACATGGTAAACGAACCCAGAAATCTCCAGGGCCACATGAACACAACCTACTGTCAGCTGAGACCAGCCAAACTCTTACGTGAGAGAGAAATAAACTTTTATCTTATTCAATCAATTTGGAGGTCTCTTTGTTACAATGGCTTTGTCTTAACCTAATTTAATGTATTTAGTATGGCCTCTCAGAAGACAGGAACTATATTCCAGCAGAAAACCTAGGTGATGTTCTTTTAAATTGTGAGGAGGTCTTCATCATTAAGGAAAGGGTACAACTGATCAAGGAAGACATCGTCATTAGTTTTTTGTTGCTGCTGTAACAAATTACTACAGTCCTCGTGGTAATAAGTAAGAGCTTGTTCTAGCAGAAGCAGCAAGCCAGACTTCACCAATCTTCTTATCATGACAGCATATTTCTCTTTCCTCTGTAATTTATTTTGTTTATTTATCTATTTACATTTGCAATTTCTGCTCATAAGCTTTTAGGTCTTCCACAACTGATAACTTATTTTCATTTCACTCTCATGTTGGTTTCAAATCATCTACATCTGCTGTCATGTCTTTCTGCTTAGAAAACATTAAATGTTTCTATTTTATGCTATAATACTTTTCAGGCAATTTCTTTACTTAAAAACTTAGGGTTTGTTGTTGTTGTTGTTGTTGTTGTTGTTGTTTTGTTTTTTGAGACGGAGTCTCGCTCTGTTGTCCAGGCTGGAGTGCAGTGGCTTGATCTCGTCTCACTGCAACCTCCGCCTCCTATGTTCAAGCAATTCTCTGCCTCAGCCTACGAGCAGCTGGGACTACAAGCACTCACCACCACGCCCGGCTAAGTTTTGTATTTTTAGTAGAGGTGGAGTTTCACCATCTTGGCCAGGCTGGTCTTGAACTCCTGACCTCGTGATCCACCCACCTCAGCCTCCCAAAGTGTTGGGATTACACGTGCGAGCCACCATGCCCGGCCCGTTAGCTTCTATTTTTACTAAAATTATATACAAATATAGCAACCTCCACCTCCCTGGTTCAAATGATTCCCCTGCCTCAGCCTCCCAAGTAGCTGGGATTACAGGCATGTGCCAGCACATCCAGCTAATTTTGTATCTTTAGTAGAGATGGGGTTTCACCATGTTGGTCAGGCTGGTCTCAAACTCCTGACCTCAGGTGAGCCGCCCACCTCGGCCTCCCAAAGTGCTGGAATTACAGGCATGAGCCACCGTTCTACAAGGTGTATTACAAAGAAACAACATTACCACTTGTTCTCCATTCTCACCTGGCAGCTGCTTTAAACCCCTTTAGCTGTTTATTCACTTCTATCACTTGAAATAATGTATTTATATGACCAAGCTGTTGACTTTTCCATTTTGGGCATTATGTGTTAATACAATTTGCCCCTGCAGGAAACTGCATATTTTGCCATTTTTTATACCATCCAAAATACCACATACATGTAAACTGCCTGTCTCACTACCATCATACCATAAACACTGTTTATATAGTTATGACTGTGTAAATTCCATTCACAGCTAAGTCATGTGACAATAACTTTTCCTTTCTTGTACAGCCCTTTTTCCCACTAAAGTTAGCATGTACTTCACTTGCTTAGGTTTCTATGTATTCATCAATAATTCGTGCCCAAACTCATCCCTCAGTTGTTTAAACCTTCTCTCAATCTATTCAAGCACATCAACTGAGCCATCAGTTTCATCATCTTAGACATTTGGATTCATTACTCCCTAGATGCTGCAAAGTGATCATCCAGCAATGTTCCATCATGCAGGGACCTCCCTGTATAACTTTTTAGATTCCCTGTTTCCTGGATACCATCCTCTTTTTTGATTTGCCTTCTTTATATAGTGGGAACTTCTAGCATTTCCCTAAGAAAGTATGGAAGATAAGTATTTTGAGAGTTTGCATATTTGAAAGTCTGTATTTAAAGCATCTTATGAACACTTTATTCACAATACTGACTGGCATAGAATTCTATGTTAAAAATTACATATCCTCAGAATTTCAAAGGCATGGTTACAGTCTTCTGCCTTTCAGTGTAACTTTTGGCAAGTCAGATGCCACTATGATTCTTGACCCTTTGTATAAAACCTTCTCTCCCTCTCTCCTTTTCCTCCCCTTGCCCTCTGCCCTCTGGAAGATATTGGGATACTTTATTACTGATATTCTGAAAGTTTTTAATGTGCACCTTGATGTGTTTCTATTTTAATCAGTTGTCTAGAGTGCTTTGTGGATCCTTTCAATCTGCATACACTGCGTATTTAGTTCTGGGATGTTTTCTTGAATTATATCCTTGATGATATCCTCCCTCTGTTTTCCAACTTCTTTCTAAAATTCCTATATTCTGGCTGTTAAAGCATCTCTTTGTCTGCTAGTCTTTCTAAGTCATTTCTTTAATTTTATCTTATAACTGTTCTTGAGTTTTTCATTTCTGCTCTCATTTTTAATTTCCTAGAGCCTGTTTGTTCTCTGAAATGTCCTTTTTAATGGTATATTCTTGTTTCATAATAATTATCTTCTCTTACAGCTCTGATAGCAATAATACATTTGTAAGATACTTTTAAAAAACTTTTGAAAAAGTTTTATTTCTCTGTATAGTTTTAGTTTTGTTTTCTTTAAGTTGTTTGTTTTTATCTTAGACTTATTGTTAGACCAGTTTCTGAACTCATCCTTACCTGGTTTCTCATTGAAGAGAGGAGCACTAAAAATTGAATTAGAAACTGTATAGATATGGATGGAATCTGTTGACTATGAAGTTCTCAGCAGCTCATCTGGCCACTTATTTAGGAACCCCCAATGTCCTTACCTTTCCACATATCTTTTGGGATGTTCCAATTTCCCACAGAATATTTTCCCCATCTCTTGACTAAATGGTACAGGCCCAACTATCAGCATTCCAGCAGCCAAGGGAAAAGAAGGACCCATAATCCTAAAATCCATATGTAGACAGAATGTCTCAAACTCTTCTCTTTTTTTGAGATGTAGTTTCACTCTGGTTGCCCAGGCTGTAGTGCAATGGCTCAATCTTGGCGCACTGCAACTTCTGCCTCCTGGGTTCAAGCAGTTCTCCTGGCTCAGCCTCCTGAATAGCCAGGATTACAAACATGCACCACTACGTCTGGGTAATTTTGTATTTTTAGTAGAGATGGGGTTTCTCCATGTTGGTCAAGCTGGTCTCGAACTCCCGACTTCAGGTGATCTGCCCACCCCAGCCTCCCAAAGTGCTGGAATTACAGGCGTGAGCCACTGTGCCTGGCCAAAATCTTCCTATTTTTAATATGATACTCTTGCCTTCAACTTAGCCCTTAGTTTTATCCTCTCCAATATTTAAAACTCCAGTACTTTGCTAGATTTGGGGAGGTGGTGTTCAGACATCTTGCTGTGCTCAGTTGGGGAGGTGTCTTATTCCATTTAGTGTTGCTATAACAGAATACCTGAGACTGGATAGTTTATAAAGAAAAGAAGTTTATTTGGCTCATTATTCTGATGGCTGGAAAGTTCAAGATTAGGCATCTGCATCTGGTGAGGGCCTGAGGTTGCTTCAACAGTAGAAAGTGGAAGAGGAGCCAGCATGTGCAAAAAGGTCACATGGCAAGAGAGGAAGCAAGTGGGGGTAGATGACAGACTTTTCAGCAACCAGATCTTGAAGGAACTAACAGAGAAATAATTCACCCCTAGGGAGGGCATCAATCTATTCATGAAGGATCTGCCCACATGATCCAAACACCTCTCACCAGGTGCCACTACCCAACCTTCCCATATCAGGAGTCAAATTTCAACATGAGGGTTGTAGGGAATGAACACCCAAACTATAGCAGGAAGGTATCTGGAGGTTTAACAACCTTTTAGCTCTTTAAACTTTAAACAACTCTCTCATTTTCAACACCATCTTCATTCTAACTTGCAAAGTGAACTGGTCCCACCAATTCCTGAGTCTTTTGGATTGATTCTCTGCTTTCCCCATTTCTGCCTTAGGATTTCTCTTTTTCAGGTCAGCAAAATAAGTTACTACATGTCCTGCTTTCCAGCTTTGAACATCTTCCTGCTATTGTCTCCTCTGCCATATTTTTTGTCCTTGTTTGTTTATGCCTTTAAAAAATCTCTTAATGGTGGTTTTAAAGGGATTTTAGAAGGGACTGTAGATTTATGCATGTTCTTACTCTACTATCTTTAATCAAAAGCGTCTGTATTTACTTTCTGTGTTAGTCAGCTCAGGCTGCTGTAACAGAATACTGTAAACTAGGTGACTTAAACAACAGAAATTTACTTTCTCACAGTTCTGGAGGCTAGAAGTCCAAGATCAAGGTGCTGCCAGGATGGGTTTCTGGGGTGAGGCCTCTCTTCCCGGCGTATAGACAGCCACCTTCTTGCTGTGTCCTCACATGACCTCTGTCTACTCTGTGTGTCCCCATAGAAAAACAGAAATCTCTGATGTCTCCTCTTTTTCTTATAAGAAGTTCAATTGGATTAGGGCCCCCACTATTCTGATCTCATTTAACCTTAATCACTTCCCTAAAAAGCTCTGCCTCCGAGTACGTAGTCACATTGGGGGTTAGAGCTTCAACATATGAATTTTGGAGGGACACAATTCAGTCCATTGTATTTTTCACCGTAACTTCCTGGTGAATATAGCAAAGAGGTTCATATTGCAACTCTTCACTTTGTTCTTCCACTTGCGCCTAGCTGACGTCTCATTATTCAGTTAGCATTGGAAATGGTTTCTAACCCTTTCTGTTAGAGTTAATGGAGTTTGTTTGTCCATCATCTTTGAGTTGTTAAATTGTTTACTCTGGGGATGCTCCAGTTCTTCTTCTTGTGGAACCGAATTAGTCCATATTTCAATTTCATTCTCTTCTTCTAAGCCTTTAGGATTTCAGCTATTGCATGATTAATTCACTGAGTGCAGTATGTCACTTTGTCATGTCTCCTGGTTTCTATGCTAAGTGTTCAGTACTCTTTAGTCTAATGTTTTCTTTGAGATCTTGAAAGTTAGACTTCTTTCCTCCCAAATACTTTAGCTTTATTAGTTCACATTCTCTTTCTGAAAGTTTTTCAAATTCCTCATAGAAACAGAGAGGTTTCCATAGATTTCTAGCTTCTCAGGTTAATACATATGTAAACTTTCCTGAGATATAATTTGCCTGGCACAATTCACGTATTTAAAGTTAACAATTCTAAGAATTTTAGTATACTTATAGAGCTGTGCAACCACCATCACAATTCATTTTAGAACAGATCAGTAAACCTTTCTAGAAATTCTTTCGTTGAAACTACTGAACTTTCCACAGCTTCAACATATGAATTTTGGTGGGACACAATGCAGCTGGCAGTTGTTTTCATCGCTAGGTCAAATCCAACATGGCAGTTCTGTTTTTGTCTATAGGTCAAATTCTAAGGTCTGGTGTGGTGGCTCATGCCTGTAATCCCAGCACTTTGGGAGGCAGACGTGGGAGGATCACCTGAGATCAGGAATTTGAAACAAACCTGGCCAACATGGTGAAACCCCGTCTCTACTAAAAATATAAAAATTAGCCAGGCATTGATGGTGGGCACCTATAATCCCAGGTACTCAGGAGACTTGAGGCAGGAGAATTACTTGAATCCGAGTGGCAGAGGTTGCAGTCAGCTGAGATTGCACCACTGCACTCCAGCCTGAGCAACAGAGAGAGACTTTGTCTTAAAAATAAAAAAAAAAATAAAAAAAAATTTAAAAGCTTCGTAGATATTAGCTTCGGGCTCAAATATCAATCTTTAAAAATTTGTTAAAGCTAGCTTAATGGTGTAGCATGTCATTTAATTCTCATAAATGTTTCCTGTGAAAAGTATATATGTTCTACAATAGTTGGGAGCAAAGTTCTATGTAATGTACATTACAGCAACCCATCTACTTTTTTATTGTGATGATCAGATGTTCTTTCTTTTTACTCTTGTGTTGTTGCCTGATCTCTTACTGTGAGAACTGTATGCAAATTTCTCCTTAAGATAATAGATTTATCTATTTCTTCCTGTAGTTCTGTCAGTTTGAGCTTTACATATTTTGGGACTATATTATTAGTGACATGGAAATTTTAAAGTGGTATGTCTTCTGGAAATTTTGAGCTGTTTATTCTTGTGTATGACTCATTTTATCTCCAGTGATGCTTTTTGCCTAGAGTCTATTTTGCCTAAAGTTAATAAAGCCATGACAGCTTGCCTGCTTACTTCTTGTTAGCATTTGCCTATATATCATTTTACATCCTGTCAGCTTCAACATTTCTGTGTCCCAATGTGTTAAAGTGTGGATTTTGTTTTATTATGTATGACAATATTTGTCTTTAACTTGAGAATTCAGTTGACTACATTATTGGAGCTGCAGGTATATTTGGATTTATTTCAACTATTTCATTACGTATTTTCTATTTTCTTTCTTATGCTATTCTCCTCACATGGCCCCAACCAATTTTTGCCTTCTTTTGGATTGATTATCCTTCTCATTTCACTTCTTTTGTCTTTACTTTTTTGGAAGTCATATGCTTTATGCCTATTCTTTTAATGACTGTTCTAGTTATATTAAACTCATACTTAATAAGGTCTAAATTTAATACATATATTTATCCCCCTTCCTGAAGAACATGAGAACGTTAAAACACTTCATGATCACCACCACCCCCACCCACTTGCTCTTATTGTCCACAATTTTAGTTCTAGCCTATTCCTACATGCACAAAAGTTTAATACTATTATCGTTACCTGATTTTGTTAATGCTTGCTTAGTTACACTTACAACCATTCCTTTTTGTACCTCAGACCTTCCATCTGGAATCATTTGCCTTTTGCCTGAAGTTCATCTTTGACTGAAGTTTTCCTTTATGGTGATCTTTTGTGGTAAAATCTCTCCATTTTTTATTTGAGTAGAAATGCCTTATCTTATTCTAAAAAACATAGTTTTGCTCATTACAGAATTCAGAGTTGCTAGAACATTGAAATATTTCACTGTCTTCTGGTTTCCATTATTGCTTTTGAAAAATTAATTGTAACTCTAACTGCCACTTTAATACATTATCTGTCTCTTTATGGATTTTTTTTTTTTGAGACAGTGTCTTGCTCTGCCACTCAGGCTGGAGTGCAGTGGTGCAATCTTGGATCAATGCAGCCTCCACCTCTCAGGTTCAAGTGATTCTCCTGCCTCAGCCTCCGTAGTAGCTGGGATTACAGGCACACACCACCACGCCTAACTAAATTTTTGTATTTTTAGTAGAGATGGGGTTTCTCCATGTTTGCCAGTATGGTCTCGAACTCCCACCCACCTCAGTCTCCCAAAGTGCTGGGATTACAGGCATGAGCCACCACGACTGGCCTCCTTATGGATTTTTAAAAGGTTTTTTTTTTTTTTTTTTTTTTTAAAACTGATGTCTACAGTTTCTCTGGGATGTATGAAAGTGGAGATATCGAGATTCCTGGAACGGGTGTCTTTCAGAAATTCCAGGAAATTCTCAGCTCCATTTTTAAAACGAAAGAAAAGAGAGAAAGAGAA
The DNA here is from genome assembly GCA_963573385.1 of Cacajao melanocephalus. NCBI lineage: Eukaryota > Metazoa > Chordata > Mammalia > Primates > Pitheciidae > Cacajao > Cacajao melanocephalus. The sequence continues at coordinate 77,484 of CAUYLG010027908.1, read as the reverse complement.
ATAGAGAAAGAGAGAAAGAAAGAAAGAAGAAAGAAGAAAGAAAGAAAGAAAGAAAGAAAGAAAGAAAGAAAGAAAGAAAGAAGAGAGAGAGAAAGAGAGGAAGGAAGAAGGAAGGAAGGAGGGAGGGAGGGAGGGAGGAACGGAGGGAGATGGGCATTTTTCTGAACTATTTGAGACTAGGTTGCATACATCAAGCCTAAATACTTCATTGTGTACAAGGACATTCTCTTTTATAACCCTAGTACCATTATCAAAATGTGAGACAGTTAACATTGATATAATACTATTTTCTAATCCACAGTTCACATTCAAATTTCATTAACTGTCTCAATAAAGTTTTTATAGCTGTGTTTTTCCTGGTCCAGGATCTAATCCAGGATCATAAATTGCACTAATTTGTCACATCTTTTTAGTCGCCTTTAATCTGAGTTTCTTAGCCTTTCTTTTGCTTAAATTTCTTGCCCTTGACCAGTTATTGTGTAGAATGTTGCTCAATCCATGTTGCCTCATGTTTCCTTATGATTAGATTCAGGTTATACATTTTGGCAGGAATATTGTAGAATTGCTATTTCTCAGTGAATCATGCACTATTGGCTTGGCCCACTACTGTAAGGTTAACTTTAAACACTTGGTTAAGGTGTTCTCTGATATATTTCCTCACTGTAAAGTTATTTTCTCTTGTAATTAATAAGAAATTTGGAGGGAGATACTTTGAGATTATATAAATCTCCTGTTCCTCATTAAATTTTATCTACTAGTTTGGTTACCCACTGATGATGTTTTAACTGTAAAATTTCTTCCATATTGAGTTGCCATTTAACCATAAGGGAGAACTTTCCCTTTTCCTCCATTTATTGATTGATACATTTATATCAACTGAATTCATAGATTATTTTATTTGGTGGATTATAATTTATTACTATCATTATGTATATTTTTATGCTTGAATTGTCCCAGATTTGGCCAGTGGGTCCCCTTGCAGCTGGTTCCTGGGTCCTTTTGATATGTTTCTAGCATTCATTCACTGAGCATTTTCTTACTTTTTAGAAAAACAAAATATTTTGCAAAATCCTCTTGCACTTTTCTGCCGCAGCCCTGGAATCATTTTTTCTTAGCAGCCTCAGTTTCTTTTCATAGAGAATGGCATTTAGAAGCCAAGATTTGGGAGCTAGGTGTGCTCATTGTATAATTTTTTGTAGGTCCTTTCAGGAGACAAAGCAAGGAAACAAATTATTTATGCATGTGTATGTCTGTGTATGTATGTTCACCTATACATATAGACATCTGTAAAATCTGTGAGTTCACATCAGTACTTCTGATTCCAGTGCCACACAATTCCTTCCTCATTTCCTCAAAAAGCTGGCTCCCATTATCCTCAATGAATCAGCTCATTTGCTTGATCCTTCCATAGGTAAACAAACTTCTGGCCCTACCTACTGAAAGCTCAGATCCAAGCACTCCCATCTCTACCCCCACTTTCACCTGCAGGCATGCCAGTCAAAAGCTCTGCCTCCATGAAGGGGAAGGGAAAGAAGAAAAGGCCAATTAGAAAGCTTGCCCTCTCATACACCAACCCCCACCTCCTGGACACCCTGGCTAAAATCTCAGTCACTGATTCACTATTTAATCTATTATATTGTTCATTCATCTTTCTCATTTATAACTTTGCCATACATTTGATTTTCATTTCTATATTCTCAAATTTTTGTTTCTCTACTGCAGCCAGTTCTTGCTTTTTAAAAACAATAATACAGTATTGAACATGTATTAAGTACTTATTATTGGCTCATTACTGAGTTGTGTTTTTTCATGATTATCTTATTTAAGTTTTAAAATAATTCTATGAGATTGCTATTATTCAAATCTCACTTTACAGATTAGAAAACTGAGGCACAACTTTCCCCAGTGCTATCCATACATCTTAAAGAAGGATAAAACTAGAAATTGATTTCAGGCAGTTTGTTTCGTGAGCCCACGTTCTTAACCATTCTGAAGCAATTGATTAGAGGTATTTAAACTCTTCTCTTTGCTCTCAACTCTCTCCTCAGACACCAATATTTCTGCTTGTTAGTATACTGATCTCTTTCAGGGTATTAGTTTTCCTCAGATACTTCCTATTGATCATCTGCTCATCCTTGTTTTTGTGAAGCCATATTGGTTTTTGCAGATGGTGATGAGAGTGTGCCTCTGCTGAATGTGAGGAACCTCTCTAGCTTATCTTTTGCCATGAGGGTTTTTTGTCTATCCAGGGGGTGACTTGCTGCCGGGACATCACTCTGCATCTCTGGCCTCAGTGCCCAAGTCACTGCTTTAGCCTAGAGACAACACGGCTGCTAACCCCTGCTTAGCATAAGAGGAGCAGAGGAAAGGGTTTCCCACGGCCTGTTGCTCCAAATTGTATATCCCAGTGGTTGCTGCAGTGTACCATCCGTTTCTTTGGGTCCATTGACTCTGAACTAGGAGCTGTTCCAGAACAACTTCCATTCCAAAAGCAGGACTTTTCGGGGGTATTTTAGGCTGTGGTTTTCTCTGATCTTGCTTCTCTGTTAATTTGATACCATCTGTTTTCTGTCTTTTAGGGGATATCTTCATTTTTCTAATTTGTTTTATAGGAAATAAAATACTTCTGCATGACAACACTACCATAAACAAAGTCAAAAAACAAGAGGCAAACTGAGAAAAAAAATCTTTGCAATTCTTGTCACAAAGAACAGTGCTGTATGAAGAAATGCACTGCCTCTTCCTCCTCCTCCTCCTTTTCCTTGTATACCTCTTCTCCATTCTCCCCTTTCTTTTAAATGTTATCCACTTTATGGAATTGGTGCTGGGGGAAGAAAAAGTAGATATGGGCACCTAGTTTGGTTCCATGGTCATCTCTTTAATTCTTAATCTGTAGTGGACACTACAATATTCAAAATAGCATACGCCTTTTTTTATTAGTAAGGATTCTCCCTGAAACAGATCAGTTGGAGACAGAGATTGATTTCAAGGAATTGGCCCATGCAGTTGTGGGAACTGGCAAGGACAAAAAATATAGGGCAGGCTGGCAGGCTAGAAATTCAGAGACTAGTTGATGCTGTTGTCTTGAGTCTGAGTCTACAGGCTGTAAATTCAGGCAGAGTGTCTGTCTCATGGTTTTCAAACATAATTGCTTCTTCTGGAAACCTCAGTTTTTGCTGTTAAGGTCTTCAGTTGATTAGATTGAGGCCTATCCACATTATCGAAAGTAATCTGCTTTACTCAGAGTCTGCAGATTTAAATGTTAATCACATCTTTAAAATACTTGGACAGCAACATCTAGACTGATGTTTGACCAAACAAGGGGGCACCATAGCCTAGCCAAGCCACCACATATAATTAACCATTACATGGGCCAGGCGAGGTGGCTCATGCCTGTAATCCCAGCATTTTGGGAGGCTGAGGCAGGCGGACCACTTGAGGTCAGTAGTTCGAGAAAAGCCTGGCCAGCATGGTAAAAACCCGTCTCTACTAAAAATACAAGAATTAGTCAGGCATGGTGGTGGGTGCTTGTAATCTCAGCTACTAGGGAGGCTGAGGCAGCAGAATCACTTGAACCCAGGGGGTGGAGGTTGCAGTGAGCTGAGATTGTGCCACTGCACTCTAGCCTGGATGACAGTGGGAAACTCTGTCCCAAAATAATAATAGTAATAATAATAATTAACCATCACAGCCAGTCTTTCTATCCTTTTCCTTTTTACTGTTTGTGATTATTTATGTTACTTATTATCGTGGATGTCAAGCGAGTTCACAGCATGTTGACTCCTGTGCTCAGCTACACAATACTTCCCAGGCCCCATGCTATAATGGTGATCACATTAGAGTCATTCTTACTCAAGTGTCCGAATCACTCCAAGGCTTTTTCAGCCTCACGTGGAGGGAAGCTCCATAGGGACCAGGGTCTTCTTGGAGTTAACTTCCCTTCTCTGACTTCATTGCTTTACCAAATTTGTCTCTAACATTTTCCTATCTTTTACTGCAAATGTAATCACAGCAATTACAATAGCCTCTCTTGTGTATTTGTGACATGATGTATTCTTGGGAAAAATCATCTTTTTTTTTTTCTTGAGACCAAGTCTGGCTCTGTCACCCAGGCTAGAGTGCAGTGGCGTGATTTCGGCTCACTGCAACCTCTGCCTCCCAGGTTCAAACGATTCTCACGCCTCAACATCCCAAGTAGCTGTGACCACAGGTGCACACTGCCACACCTGGCTAATTTTTGTATTTTTAGTAGAGATGGAGTTTCACCGTGTTGGCCAGGCTGGTCTGGAACTGCTGACCTCAAGTGATCCACCCACCTCAGCCTCCCAAAATGCTGGGATTACAGGCGTGAGCCACTGCACCTGGCAGTTTTGTTAATGGAACTGTCAGGAGTGCCAGCTGTGGATTTATTAGTCAAAGAAAGTAGAGGCATTTTTTTCCTCCTGATTCAAGGGGATATTTAGCTCATGTTCTCCTTAAATGTGTAAGGTCAACCTGGCTCCCCAAACCCCAGAAGAGCATTATCAGGCCCACGCTTTCAGGAGCTCGGTTAAAGAAGCTAAACTGGATGAATTGGGAGTGGGAGTGGGCCTGAACTTTGGGCTTCTAGGGAAGAAGGGATGTATCCAGCTGCCAAGAAAACGTCACTGAGGCTGGGAAGAGGGGTATCTCCCATACTGTAAGGAGGCTGGATGTCTGTGGACACCAAGTAGTAGCCCTGGTTACCCCAGGGGTCCCTGTAGCTGAGCCCTGTCTGTGATGAAACCCCTGGGAGGGCTATTTTGGCATCCTGCCTGGAATGGCAGTGCTAGTCCAAGCTGGAGTCCAAATCTGCACAGCAAGAGTTACACTAGTGATTCTCTTGGGGATCCACTATGACCAGAGTTGGCCCTCCCCCAGTTGTTCTGGACTAGACAAGCTCCGGATGTTGGTATGACCAGAAGGAAGGGTAAGAGTCACCGAAAATGGCTGGGCAGGGTCGCTCATGCCTGTAATCCCAGCACTTTGGGAGGCTATGGTGGGCAGATCACTTGAGGTCAGGAGTTTGAGACCAGCCTGGTCAATATAGTGAAACCCTGTCTCTACTAAAAATACAAAAAATTAGCCTGCCATGGTGATGTGCTCTGGTAATCCTAGCTACTCAGGAGGCTGAGGCATGAGAATCACTTGAACCTGGGAGGTGGAGGTTGCAGTGAGCTGCGATTGCACCATTGCACTCCAGCCTAGGAGACAGAGTGAGACTTTGTCTCAAAAAAAAAAAAAAAGAGTCACCGAAAATAAAAAATGTATCTCGTATATGACTTCTTGCCGATCACAGTGGGTGGGCCTCAAAGCCAGATTTTATTTGAGAAAAATAAAGGTATATCATCCTTGTGCTTTGAGTACTGTAAAGCAGCCTTATCTGTTTACTATGTGTTCTTTTATATCTGGCCTCATTCTCAGAATTCTTCAGCTAGATCCTGCCCTTTTTCCCAAAGCCTGTTCTGCGGAGTTCCTTCTTTTACTCAGAATATCTGTTCTACATGGAGTCTGTCTCTACTCATATCTATCAGGAAAAACATGAGCGCTCCTGCAAGACTTCAGGAGTTTCTCATCCTTCCTTCCTGCAGGAAATATCATCTTTATGAGTGGTCAGTTGGCATTACTTGAAACCCCTGCTGAACGTAATGCCTGTATTTCCTCAAAGCAAGTATTCTTCTGCAAAGGAAGCCAGAGTTCCCAAACTCTGTTCCACAATACACCAGTTTGATAAGAGGCTAATCATTGTTCCACCAAACTCTTTGTCTAATAAGTTTGGGAAACAAGCATACTAATGCCTGCTTTTGGAAAATCAAATGCACAGTAATATATCGAAGATTGTGAGAAGCTCTATTTAGCTTCAACTCAATAATGCCCAGACTTATTTAACTGCAGGATGCTTTTCTCATGGCATACTTATTGGCATCACCAGTTCTGCAGGCCCAGTATGGGAAACAGGTGCAGTGGAGGGGACATTAGACTTACAATGAAAAGCAACGTCCTAGTTCACTTGGCTCCCTTGACCTCCTTGTTCCTTGCCCTTCCTTGGAGCAACCACTTCCAATCTGCAAAATGAGTGAATAGGCTTGATGTTTTTATTCAGATCTGTAACTGGATCTGGCTTTTTATTTGACCACAGTTAGGAAACTGGAGCCAATGGGGAAATGCTGAGAGCTTATCTAAGAGAAAGGAGAGAAGCCTGAATAACAGTGAAATCAGACAGATCTGGTTTCAGACCCCCAACTCCCTGACCCCTTCCAACTCTGTGGCTCCAAGTAAGTGGTAGGTTCTAAGTTGTAAATGGATCCAGTAATGCCAACTCTGTTGGCAGGCCTTAGGAGAGGATGGCATGAGATTGTGCATTCAAAGCAGCCAACCCATTGCCTGACCCATAGAAGACATCTGTCACATTATTGCCATAGTGATGATAGCACACAAAAGAGGCTGGTGACACTTTTTGAAATTTAAGTATAATTGACTTGAAAACCCACCTTTGTTTACACCAGGTCCTCCTTGTGCAAGCCCTTTGTTCCTAGGGTCTGCAGGGTCCAATTTCATCCTACCTGGAATTTTCAGAGTCACAGGGGTGCCCTCCCACCTCTGCCCTCAGTTCTGTGTTCCTAGCAGATACCCATAGAACATCACCCCTTTCCTCCATTTACAGGATCATGTGGGGCAGTGTTTAGGTAATAAACTTTATTAAAGATGCAGGGCAAAGGGCAGTGGGGTTGAGGGCATCCCTCCAGCCTCTCACTGAGATGGTGAGGTGGCATCCCTCCTAAGGCTTTCCTCAATTCTCTTCCCTTTCTAGACGCCTACCAGCCCCCAAATCGTGATTTATTTCCTGCAGAGGAATTCAGCTTTCTATTTGTTTTAAATTCTCAACTGTTTACCTTCTGTGTCTACTAAGATTACAGATGTGCACCATCATGCCCAGCTAAATTTTGTATTTTTAGTAGAGACTGGGTTTCACCATGTTGGCCAGGCTGGTCTTGAACTCCTGACCTCAGGTGATCCACTCGCCTCGGCCTCCCAAAATGCTGGGATTACAGGAGTGAGCCACCGCGGCCAGCCCCACCCAGGTGTTTTGAAACAAACAGCTTTGTGCTCAGAGGCATGCAAGTCTTTTGGGATGAAGTAGCTGCAGTCTGTTAGGATTTTAAATATTAGCTTTCTTCTTCTCTGCTCCACTTATAATTGTTACTGAAATATGCCTAGGAGAGATGCGATACGGTCAGACAAGCATGTTAGAGGATCATTTTGGAGAAGATGTAGAGGATGGATCTGAGGGGAAATGGTAAGGACAGAGCCTGGGACACCAGGTAGTATGACTTTCCAACTTTCCAGTAGACTGGGTAACAGAGGATGGGGACTCAACAGGGCAGGGCAGTGAGTGTGGAAATGAGGGCAGGGGAGCAGGTAGGTAGGCTCTGATCTGAGGGATGTTTATGGAATAGGATCAATAGCTTGATGATAGGTTGAATAAAGTTTGGGAAAGTAGGCAGTGAATGGCAAGGGCCAAGGATGAATCCCAAGTGTTTGGCCTGGGAATAGGTGGTAGCGGTGTCATTCTGATGGATAGAGAATAGTAGCAATATTAATGCTAACCTTTCTCCCACTCCTCTTCCTCCTGCTGTGACTACTAATGATTGAGGATATTTCTTGAACATGGACAGTATGTCAGACACTCTATTCATGCTTGACATATGTCTTAGTTCATTTTATGCTGTTATAACTGAATACCAAAGACTGTGTAATTTATAATGAACAAAAATGTATTGGCTCATGGTCTGGAGGCTGGGAAGTCCAAGGTTGAGGAGCAAACATCCGGCAGGGTCTTCTTGCTGTGTCATCCCATAATGGAAGGACAAAGAGAGGGCAAGAAAGAGACAAGATGTGGCCAAACTTGTCCTTTTATAAGGAACTCACTCCTGAGATAATGGCACTAATTGATTCATGAGAATGGTGTCCCTATGACCCAAACACTTCTCATTAGGTCCCACCTTCAATCATTGCTGCATTGGGGATCAAATTCCCAACATATGAACTTTGGGGACACATTTAAACCATAGCAACATGCATCATGAGATATAATAAGATCACGTAATCCTATAAGAAACTACAGAGAAGGAGTAACCAGAGAGTTAGGAGAAGCATGAGAGTATCATGGTGTCCAGAAAAAGAAGTATGTTAGAGAGGCGGTGGTCAATTGTGCTAAATGCAATTAAGTAAGCCATGAATGGAGGCATGCTCAATGCCTCTGCTGACCAAATGGGCTTTGGTGAGAGAGACTCCAAGGGAAGCTGAAAGCTGACTGCAAAGGTCACAGCAGGAAGAGGAGGCAAAGAAGTGGAGACCATGGCTTCAGAAGATGTTTGATATTGTTTGGCTGTGTCCCCACCCAAATCTTATCTTGAATTGTAGCTCCCATAATTCCCACATGTTGTGGGACAGATCTGGTGGGAGATAATTGAATCACGGGGGCAGTTTCCCCAATACTGTTCTCATGGGAGTAAATAAGTCTCATGAGATCTGATGTTTTTGTAAGGGGTTTCCCCTTTCACTTGGCTCTCATTTTTTCTCTCGTTTGGTGCCATGTAAGACATGCCTTTTGCCTTCCACCATGATCATGAGCTCTCCCCAGCCATGTGGAACTGCGAGTCCATTAAATCTCTTTTTCTTCATAAATTACCCATTCTCGGATACATCTTTATCGGCAGCATGAATAAACTAATACAATGTTTTCAAGCAGCTTGATGTAAGAGTAAGGAGAGATGGAGCAATATCTCCATAGGGATTTAGAGGGATTCTTTTAAGATGAAAAAAATTTAAGTTCTTTCTAAGCCAAAAGGAATGTGCCAAAGTGGCCTGGCCCAAGATGAGGCTGCTCTTATATTATATAAGAATATGACCATGTTTTCTAAAGAAGACATACATGCAGCCAACAAGAATATGAAAAAAAAGCCCAATATCACTGATCATTAGAGACATGTAAATCAAAACCATAATGAGATACCATCTCACACACTATTTCCTAATAGCCAGTCAGAATGGCTATTATTAAAAAGTAAATAAATAAATATATATACAGACATACACACACACACACACACACACACACACATATGTATAAAGATGCTGGTGAGGTTGCAGAGAAAAGAGAATACTTATACACTGTTGGAGGGAGTGTCAATTCATTCAACCGTTGTGGAAAGTGGTATAACAATTCCTCAAAGAGCTCAAAGCAGAACTACCGTTCAACCAGCAATCCTATTACTGGGTATATGCCCAAAGGAATATAAATCATTCTACCATAAAGACACATGCATGCAAATGTTCACTGCAACAGTGTTCACAATAGCAAAGACATGGAATCGACCTAAATGCCCATCAATGACAGATTTGATAAGAAAATGCGGTACATACATACCACGGAATACTATGCAGCCACAACAAGAATGAGGTCATGTCTTTTATGGGAACATGGGTGGAGCTGGAGGCCATTATCCTTAGCAAACTAACACAGCAACAGGAAACCAAATACCACATGTTCTCACTTACAAGTGGAAGCTAAATCATGAGAACTCATGAACACAAAGAAGGAAACAACAGACACCGAGCCTCCTTGAGAATGGGAGGTGGGAGAAAGGAAAGGAGCAAAAAAATAACTATTGGGTACTAGGCTTAGTATCTTGGTGACAAAATAATTCGTACAACGAGCTCCCATGACACAAGTTTACCTGTGTAACAAACCTGCACACGTACCCTGGAACCTAAAATAAAGGTTAAAAAAAGAATATAAGACTATAAAAACAAGAGGGGATAGCTGATGGAGCAATGTCCCAAAGAGGTAGGAAGGGCTAGGACTGAAAAGCACAGTGTGGTCTGCACGTGGGAGGAACATCTCAGGCAGCTTCATAAAAAAAGTCTGTTAGAGTGGTAGGCCCAGAGATTGCTGAAGAAAGCAGTCAGGATGGGTTCAGAGGTAGACATGGGGTAAGGAAGGAGGAGAAAGAAGTTAAGGAAATCCACACTTTGTTGCTTCTATTCTTTCTGAAATATCAACAAAGGTCATTTCTAGGTAAAAGCACAGAGGAGTAGGGTAGAGTTGGACACCGGATAACAGGGTTGGTTGCATGTAATTGCTGGTGAGGTAGACAGAAGATAGCATTGACCAGGACTCTTCAAGTTCTGGGCATTGTTAGGAGTGAAACTGAAACTGATAAGTGAAGTCTCTGAAGTAACACCAACCTATGTGTTGAGCGGCAGTTTGTTTACAAAAGAAAGAAGATGGCCTGTGGAATAATTCATATTTGCATGCAAATCCAGAGCAGTGGAAGGAAAAAGGAACAAGCTCGTAGAGGATGTTTAAAGTGATACATTACAGCATCTAGCTTGGATAGTTCCCAAGTGAAACCAGAAGTGGCTAAAATAGAATGAGACACTTTTGCTTAAAGATGGCAGATTAAACACAACTTTCTTCTCTGCTATTTCCCTAAAGTCTACTCAATTGGCAGGAACAGGATTTTTTAAGGGCATAAGCCAAATGACAAAGGGAGATGGGAGCAGGGACTACATTTACTACAGTAACTACATTTTGGAAGCTGAAAGCAGAAGAACAGTGGCAACTGACTTAGCAAAAAATAAGTCAGGAGTGAGAGACACCAGGTATCTCTGAAAGGAGGGATGCAGGAAGGGCTAAGGATAGGAGACATGATATCCCTTTGAGAAGCACGCAGATGCCCAGCTCTTCTCCCCAACCCAAGCATAAAACAAGACATTTGTGATCAGGAAAGGATAAAGCAGAAGTCTTTTGACTGCAGGACATGCCCATATATAGAAAGGGAAGACATCCCCTACGTTGCCAGAATCATCTGTATGACTCTTTTTGTGCGTTTTTGCTAATAAATATGTGAACATTTGGCAGAATTTAACATTGATCGCCAAGCAAAGTTGTGGGAAGAGACTTTAATAGCTATAGGACATGGATATTTGCCAAAATAATCTAAAAGATGTGAAATGTTCATTATCAATAGATATTGCCTAAAATGGAGAAATCAAGCAGCAATATAATCCCATTAATCAGCAATGTAGATGAAAAGATCAAAAGAGTCAAGTGAGGGAGTACAGTGAGAATGGGAGGGGAGGACAGGAGAGGAAACCAGAAGACGGCTGTCTTCTAGCATTTTAGAGAACTATTTGACTTCTTAAACTGTATGTGTATGTATAACTTTGACAAAAATAAAAATGACATGAGAAGATTGGAATGGTAAATAGAAGCGTCCAGTGGAGCACCACGAAGGGGCGTCTGCCCACTCCATGCACTGAGCACCCTGGCTGACCTCTTTCCTAGCCACTAACTTGGTAAACACCCACGTAACTTGTAAGACAGATGCAACATGAAGTACACATTTATGGCAGACTAATAGCTGAGACATCAAAAACATGTTCATCCCCTCAGCATTCACAAATGGCCTGCTACTAACAAGAATGGCAGATTTTCTTAGCTTCTCAATTCAAGGAAGTTTTGTTCCCTGGTGGATGGGAGACAAAATAGCCTGCAAAGTATGCATAAACTTAGAGAACTGGTTTTCACTCTGTGTGTGTGTGTGTGTGTGTGTGTGTATGCATATGTATATACATCCCTTTCACCTACATAAAAAGAGCTTTATGTTTCGGAGGAGAAAGAAGAGACAGAATTATAGAAGAATAATTGAATGACAAGTAGTGGAACACAACCTGCCCCCCAACATGAGCTCTGATGTGAGGAGAAAGGGAAGGGGGAATAAAGAAAACTTTCCCAGGGGAGAGGTTGGGTACCTAAGACAAAGGAAGACTTGCAGGCTCAGTTTCCCAGCTGTAGTTGCTTAGATGCATCCTGTACCTGGGGATGGGAGAGACACCAAATACCAAGATATCCACCAAAATCTGAATGACTCAATGTGTGTAAGCCAAGAGGTCCAAGAGAGGATGGAAGAAGTCATGGAGAGCAAATATCTCTCAATTGGGATAACCTTCTGATATGGGGATGCCAGAGGAATGGCAGCATGGTGCATTTAGACATGAACAGGCCCTGATTTTTACAGGTCCAAATGTGGCTTGGAGGGTTTTTGTAAGCTCATAGTGAGCCACAAGTTGGCTGGTAGTGAGAGCCAACATGGTCCAGGCTGGGGGAGAGACACATACCCACTGGAAGGATGAGCTTGGCCTGTCCCCCAAAATAAGGGAGAAACAAGCCTGACCCCTAAAAGTGAGGGGAGGACAAGAGTGAAAACTGTAGGATGGAACAGAATGTGCCACTGATGAGAGCTGTCACAGCTGTCATCTCTGAGAGAGTACCATGGACCACAGGACATCAATAGCAAACAACAACATGGGTCCCTAGAGCATAGGAAACCTAAAAAGGGACCCATTTCTCCCTCCATGAGGCGACTATGCAATGCGCAAGTTTCTCAGATTACATCAGACAAAAGAGTGCAAGAGGAAGTAAAGATGGAGTTCCAAGTCCAGTTCGTCATCCCAAATTTGTCTGAGAAGTCAAGACGTGGGGCTGCATGCACCAGGGTCAGGTTATCTTACAGGGGCCATGTTAGAGTCACAGAGTTGGAAATTAAGACAAGTTCAAGAAATTAATAAGGTTCCATTTTGCACACTTGAGTTTTGTAAAGGGCTGTAACTGGGTACTATTTTTGTACACTTGTTAATATTTTTTGACTTGAGAAGTCACAGAGGCCTGAAAACCTAGTTATTATAATAGATTAAGAGCTATTGGTTATTGTTCATTGTTATTTACTAAGGGCCAAGTGCTTCATACCCAGAACCTCATTTACTTCTTGATACGGTTTGGCTGTGTCCCCACCTAAATCTCATCTCAAATTGTAATCTGAATTGTACTCCCCACATATCGAAGAAGGTGATTGGATCCATGGGGGCAGTTTCCTCCATGATGTTCTTGGGATAGTGAGTGAGTTCTCATGAGAGCTGATGGTTTTATAAGTGTTTGACAGTTCCTCCTTCACACACACACTCTCTCTCTCCTGCCACCATATGAAGAAGGTCCTTGTTTCCCGTTTGCCTTTTGCCTGATTGTAAGTTTCCTGAGGCCTCTCCAGCTATGCAGATGAGTGAGTCAATTAAACTTCTTTTCATTACAAACTACCCAGTCTTGGCTATGTCTTTATAGTAGTGTGAAAATGGACTATCACACACCCGGTGATGTCGACCCAATACAGTCTCCATTGCATAGATGAAGGAGCTAGAGTTTAAGCAGGTAAATTAACAGATTAAGCAGAAGTTTAGCAGGTGAAACAGCGTGACTAAAGTAGGTAGTAAGTAGCCAGGCCAGAATTCAGACTCAGTCTGCACTGATTCCAAAACCTGTGCTGACTTTGAAGAATGAGGTGTCTAGACAGTGCTTAGTTACAGAGCCTGGTTCTCTAGAAAACAGCAAGTGTCTGGACATGATGGAATGAGTGCACACGTTTGCTTTCTGGAGCACTTATTAGCAATCCAGAAAGGTGCTGTTGAAGCCAGGAAGGTATGGCCGGTGGTATGGAATGGCAGCCAGGTGAAAGCCCTAATGTGCAATTTGGTGCTCAAACCTGTTAACAGTAGCTATATTAAACCAGAACCCTGAAGGCCTTCAAGCTCAAAGCATGCTTTTTCCTGCGATTTTGAAACAGTTGAGGAATTTTCTAACTTTGGAATGTGTTTAACAAATTTCTGTTAAGTGAAGTATTCAGCTAAAGTTCTTTAAACTTGTGCCAAAAACCTGTCAACTTAGATCACAAAGGATCATAACATTCAAAACTCTCTGTCCTGGCAAGATTCATCAAGCCCTGTTGCATTTGCCCTGTTAAATTCTTCCACATCTGTCTTCTCTCTCCTTTCTCAGGCCCCCACATCAGCTTTCACCTTTATCATTTCCAGCCTAGCTCCCTGCAACAGCCTCATACCTTTAGCAGGTTCAGATTGAGCTCCATTCTGGGTCAGGAAGCAGGCTCATTCTTAGGGACCAGTGCGCCTCCCTTGGATTCAGTGCAGTCATGTGACCAAGTTCTTGAAAAAAACCTGTGAAGGAAGTGATACGGCCATTTCTAGGCCTAGGGTATCAGGCCTACCTCTTCCACCTGTCTTCCCTCTTCCAGACTGGCTGGTACCCAGATCTAGTGGTGACCAAGTTTCTATAAAGCAGTTGATGAATTTACCAAGGAAGATAGTGGAGCAATGACTTGGAAGGATCAAGGTCCCTGAATGACCATGAGGAGCAGGCCTCACCTCATGACCCTCATGACTTTTATATGGGAGAGAAAAAGGAACATCTACATGATTTAAGAATTGAATTTGGAGAAACCTTTGTTGTAGACACTTATCTTTACCCTAACCATAACAGGAATATTAAATTTAAAAAAATAGTATACCAAAGTATTCCTGGTGTTATGATTAAAGTGGGAAAGAAAACAGTTCAAGCAAGGCAGACATTAGGAAAATGGAAGAAAGAGGAGGTGGCTGCCTGGAAGTGGGTACTTGAACCGAGTCTTGAAAGATGAGCGTTTTCAATTAATTCTATTCATATTTCTCATCTACTCATCATTCTTCTGGTTTGCCATTTTTGTCCATGTTATTTCTTTCAGATATAAACTCTCTCATTCCTAATTTCTGTCTGCAGGCTTGACCGGGTTAATTGTTCAAGAGAGCTCACTCATATGGCTAGCAGTGGATACTGCTGTTGGCTCGGAGCTCATCTAGTCTTATCAACCAGAGAGCCTACGGTTGGCCTCCCCATGTGGCTTGGGCTTCTCACAGAGTTATGGCTGGATTCCAAGAATGAATGCCCAAGAGGTCCCTGCAAAACTTTGTGACTTAGCCTCAAAAGACCTAGAACCTCACTTCCATCACATTTTAGTGGTTAAGCAAGTTACTAAGATTAGCCCATGGAGAGGAATTAGACTCTACATCTCAATGTGAGGAGCAGCAGTGCATTCAGGGACATAAGGAATTGGCAACGGCTATCTATATTTGGAGACTATCTCACTACACCACCTAAGCATGGGGATTTGGAGCTATGATTGGTCCCAGATCAAAGTAGGTGACCATCCTGCTTTTCTTCATCTACAAATGAGAGCCCCAGGGAGATGACTTTTCCTCCTCCCTGTGTCAATGAGAAGGAGTCAATATTATTCTGGCATTAACCTGGGGATGAGAAGAGACATCAAATGCCAAGATGTCCACCAAAATCTGAATGACTCAGTGTTGGTGAGCCAAGAGGTCCAGGAGAGGATTGAAGAGGTCATGAAAAGCAAATATCTCTTCACTGGGGATAGAGATGTCTGCTTATCTTTGTTTCTTCTGACAATTACCATCCATCTTTGCCCATCGAACGTGGAGATTAAGGTTAAGGATTAGAGCAGAGCTAAAACTGAGAAAGGACGGCACTATGCTAAACTTGGAGAAAGGTTTTCCTTAGCTCCTTGGCCACCTATTAGGATCAGGCTTAGGACTCAGCATGGCCTCTCTCCTGTGTTGTCTATGGCTGCGGGAAGAAGAGACCATTCTTCCCCAAGCTACTACTAGCCACACTGGCCTTTGAATCCTGTTGTAGACTGGATAATGCCACCTCCCCGCCTCCACCCCCCTCCGACAAGGTGTCCATGTATTAATCTGCAGAAACGGTGACTATGTTGTTATATGGTGAACAGGAAGTAAGTTTGCAGATGGCATTAAGGTCACTAACTAGCCAACTATAAAATGGGAGATTATCCTGGATTTGTGGGGCAGGCTGATAAAATCAAAAGGTTCCTTAAATGTGAAACAGAAAGGCAGAAGAGCCAGAGTCAGATAAAAAGACTGCCTATGAAAGCAGGGCTAGAGTGATGCAATTGCTAGCCTTTGAAGATGGCAGAGGGTCATGAACCAAAGAATGCAGTGGCCTCTAGAAACTGGAAAAACTACAAGAAAACAGATTTTCCTCTTGAGCCTCCAGAAAGGAATGCAGCCTTCCTTTCCCACACCTTGATTTCAGCCCAAAGAAACCAATTTTGAACTTCTGAACTACAGATCTGTAAGATACTAAATTTGTGTTATTTTAAATTGCTCAATTTATGATAATTTGTTACAGCAGCAATAGAAAACTAATACAAACCCAAAGGACCTCGGAAAATAAAATGGGAGCCCCGTCAGTGGGGAGAGTGGGCCCTCACATCTTTTTTTGCTTGTTTGTTTTTGTTTTGAGACAGGGTCTCACTCTGTCTCCCAGGCTGGAGTGCAGTGTCATGATCATGATCACAGCTTCACAGCTCACTGAGGCCTCTGCCTCCCGGGCTCAAGCAACTCTTCTGCCTCAGCCTGGACTGTAGTAGCTGGGACTACAGGCGTGGACCACCATGTCTGGCTAATTTTTTGTATTTTCTGTAGAAATGGGGTTTTACCATTTTGCCCAGGATGGTCTTAAACTCCTAGGCTCAAGTGATCCACCCACCTAGGCCTCCCAAAGTACTGGGATTACAGGTGTGAGCCACCATGCCTGGCCCCTCAGATCTGTTTTGACAGATAACATTCAAGTGCAGAAAATAGCTTGTCAGGACCAGTCAGGTCTGCTGGGATGAGAGGCAGAGGAGCAGAAGCTGAGCCTGGGAAAGCACAGAAAAGAGGAGAGGAATGTAGAGAGAGAGATAGAGCGCCAGTGGCCAGAGGAGGGAATTGAGTGTGTTTATGAAGCAGAAGACTTCCCCTCTCCACAAGAAGTGAGGCTGGGAGAAATTGCTATGTTAAATGGCATAAATTTTTCTTCATTGTACCTTTTAGTAAAACATCAGGTGAAAGCTGCCTTAACTCTACAAACTTTTGGAGATGGATTTTTTTTGTTTTTAATGCTCTGCTGGGCCAAGTATGGCCTCAGAGTTGCCAAAGCACCTGATTTAATGAATCTCTCATTTCCTTGACTGAAGAATAGATATTAGGCTGGGTGCAGTGGCTCACACCTCTAATCCCAGCACCTTGGGAGGCCGAGGTGGATGAATCACCTGAGGTCAAGAGTTCGAAACCAGCCGGGCCAACATGGTAAAACCCTGTCCCTACTAAAAATACAAAACATTAGCCAGGCATGGTGATGGGCACCTGTAATCCCAGCTACTCCAGAGGCTGAGGCAGGAGAAACGCTTGAACCCAGGAGGCAGAGGTTACAGTGAGCTGAGATTGTACCATTGCACTCCAGCCTGGGCAACAAGAGTGAAACTCTGTCTCAGAAAAAAAAAAAAAAAAAAAGAATAGATGCTAAGGCCTGTCTGAGCAGTCCCTGCCCAAAGTCAAAGCAGGAAATTAAAAAAGCCAGAGGGACAGGGCAAGCAGATAGGCAAAGAGGAAGCAGAGAAGCAGCCATGCTGCATAGTTCAGTTTGCTTAAAATGCAGAGCAGAGTTATCCCTAATTCCCCAAACCAACAATTTCTAAGAACTTAATACTTGGTACCTTGGGTTTACAATTCAAAACCCAAAATAAGTTTCCTTACCTCTCAGAACAGTTTCCCCTACCAAGGCTGATTAAAAATAAATGGAAAAGAAAGATGACATTGGTGGCTTTTTTCTTTTTAAACAGGTCTCTCTCTGTCACTCAGGCTGGAGTGCAGTGGTGCAATCATAGCTCACTACAGCCTCAAACCCCTGGGCTTAAGTGATCCTCCTGCCTCAGTCTCCCAAGTAGCTGGGACTATAGTGTATGACATGACACTTGGCTATTAAAAATTTTTTTTTGCAAGGCCGGGCATGGTGGCTCACGCCTGTAATCCCAGCACTTTGTGAGGCCAAGTTGGGCAGATCACCTGAGGTCAAGAGTTTGAGACCAGCCTGGCCAACATAGTGAAACCCTGTCTCTACAAAAACTACAAAAAATTAGCTGGGCATGGTGGCACACACCTAGCTACTCTGGAGACTGAGGCAAGAGAATTACTTTAGCTTGGGAGGTATAGGTTGCAATGAGCTGAGGCTGAGTCACTGCACTTCAGCCTGGGTGACAGAGTGAGACTCCGTCTTAAAAAAACAAAATTTTTTTTGGTAGTGACTGGGATCTTGCTATGTTGCCCAGGCTGGTCTCAAACTCCTGGTCTCAAGTCATCCTCCTGCCTCAGCCTCCCAAAATGCCAGGATTACAGATGTGAGCCTGGCCCAGGTTAGTGGCTTTTAAAATTGATGTTTATTATTCCCTCTGCTCTCTACCTGTCTTTACTGGGGAAAACAGGGTGGAGTAGGGGTGGGGCAGGGGAGAAATGATGCAGTTTCTGCTTCTTCTCAGTTTTCCCATTGTTTGTGAGAGAAGACCACCCTTGCCCAGCATGGGGGATTGGAGCTATTGGAGACAGTTCTGGCTTTGCTCTTGATAAGGGAAAAACTAGGCACTGCTCACAAAACCCTGAAGTGGCAGGTGTTCTCGACGCTACTCCATCTCATGGCAGCCTGCTTCAAGGGCTTGCCCACTCAATTAGCTGTCAGATGCTCTGCATGAGATGGAGCTCAATTTCCATCACCTCTCACTTCTCTATGCTTGGCATCCCCTGCCTTTAGAGATGATTCTTACTTTTAAAAAGCTTAAAACAATCCTAAAATGTATGCAGAACCACAAAAGACCCAGAATAGCCAAAGCTATCCTGAGCAAAAAGAAGAAAACTAGAGGAATCACATTACCTGACTTCAAATTATACTATAGAGCTGTTGTAACCAAAACAGCATGATACTGGTATAAAAACAGACACATAGACCAGTGGAACAGAATAGAGAACCCAGAAATAAATCCATATGTCTACAGTGAGCGAATTTTCTACAAAGATGTCAGGAACATACTCTGGGGAAAAGACAGTCTTCAATAAATGATACTGGAAAACTCGATATCCACATGCAGAAGAACAAAACTCAACCTCTACGTCTCACCAAATACAAAAATAAAATCAAAATAAAGACTTAAGTCTAAGACTTCAAACTATAAAACTACTGAAAGAAAACATTGGGAAACTCTCCAGGTCATTTGTCTGGGGAAAGACTTATCAAGTAACACCCCCAAACCACAGGCAATCAGAGCAAAAAAATGGACAAATAGGATCCCATCAAGCTGAAAAGCTTCTACACAGCCAAGGAAACAATCCGCAAAGTGAGGAGACACTCCACAAAATTGGAGAAAATATTTGCAAATTATCCACCTGACAAGAGATTAAAAACCAGAATATATAAGGATAAGGAGCCAAACAACTCAATAGAAAAAAATCTAATAATCTAGTGCAAAAATGGTCAAAAGGTCTGAATAGATATTTCTAAAAAGAAAACATGGCAAACAGGTATATGAAGGCGTGCTTAATGTCAGTGATCATCAGAGAAATGCAAATTAAAAACTACAGTGAGATATCATTTCACCTCAGTAAAAATGGCTTTTATCCAAAAGACAAGCAATAACAAATGCTGGCAAGGATGTGGAGAAAAGGGAACTCTTGTACACTGTTGGTGGGAATGTAAATTAGTACAACCACCATGGAGAAAAGAATAGGGGTTTCTCAAAAAACTAAAGGCAGAACTACTATGTGATCCAGCAATTCCACTACTGGGTATATGCCCAGAGGAAATGAAATCAGTATGTCGAAGAGATATCTGCACTCCCATGTTTATTGTAGCACTATTCACAATAGCCAAGAGTTGGAAGCAACTGAAATGCCCATTGGCAAACAAATGGATAAAGAATATGTACATATATACAATGGAGTACTTATTCAGTCGTAAAAAGGAATGAGATCCTGTCACTTACAACAACATGAATGGAGCTGGAAGACATTATGTTGAGTGAAATAAGCTAGACACAGAAAGAAGAACTTTGCCTGTTCTCACTCATTTGCAAGATCTAAAAATTAAAACAATGAACTCATGGAGATAGAGAATAGAATGATGGATACCAGAGGCTAGGGAGGGTAGTGGAGGTGGTGGTGGGGTGCTGGTAGAAGTGGAAATGGTTAATGAGTACAAAAATATAGTTAGATAGAATGAATAAGATCTAGTATTTGAAAGCACAACAGAGTGACTACAGTCAACAATAATTTATTGCACATTTTAAAATAACTAAAAGAGTATAATTGGAATGTTTGCAACATAAAGAAATGACAAATGCTTGAGGTGATGGATACCCCATTTACTCTGGTGTGATTATTACTCATTGTATGAGTAATATCCATCCATCCTGTATCAAAATATTTCCATCCTGTATCAAAATATTTCATGTAGCCCATAAATATATATGCCTATTTTGTACCCACAAAAATTTGAAATAAAAAAATAAAATTGGCCGGTCATGGTGGCTCACCCCTGTAATCCCAGCACTTTGAGAGGCCGAGGTGGGCAGATCATCCAAGGTTAGGAGTTCAAGACCAGCCTGGCCAACGTGGCAAAACCCTGTCTCTATTAAAAATACAAAAATTAGCCTGGCATGGTGGTGGGCACCTGTAATCCCAGCTACTCAGGAGGCTGAGGCAAGGAGAATTGCTTGAACCTGGGAGGTGGAGGTTACAGTGAGCCGAGATCACACCATTGCACTCCAGGCTGGGCGACAGAGCGAGACTCTGTCTCAAAATGAATAAATAAAAATAGGTAAATAAATAAAATCATTAAAAAGCCAACAAACAAAAAAACTCAACCCCTAATTTAGACTTAACATTTTTAGCTAATGCTCTCCTGTGCCTTGTTTAGCTGGTTAAAAGATGATCTGTTTTTAAAACATGAAAAATATAAGACAAATTACTTCATCCTTTGTAGTCTTCATGCAAAGTAATCTGTGCTCATAAACTCAATTTTCACAGTTTCCTGAACTACAGGTGGACTTAATTAAAAATATTATAGGTAGACAGTGGAGGTGAGGGGTGTGGATTTGTCCCAGTTATCTCTTTATTCTACATCCTCGAAGAATTTCTCAAACACATTATCAAATTCACTCTTTTCATTTCTTTGCTTCTCGCATTCATTTGCTAATCCATTCCAATCTGGCTTCCACCTCCCTGCTCATCGTGCTGCCTGTCTTAGTTCGTTTTGTGTTGCTATAACAGAATACCTGAACTGGGTAATTTATAAAGAACAGAGATTTGTTTTTACAAAAAAAAAACCCTGGGAAGTCCAGGGTTCAGGGGCCTGCATCTGAGGCCTTCTTGCTGCACATCCCATGGTGGAAGGCGGAGGGTGAAGAGAAGGTGAGAACATGAACAAGAGAGAGGCAAGAGAGACCCAAACCTGCTTTAGAACAAGCTCACTTCTGGGATAATGACATTAATTCACTCATTTATGAGAACTTTGCTCTTATACATTTATCACCTCTTAAAAATCCCACCTTTCAACATGCTCCATTGGGGATCAAGTTTCTAACACATGACTTTTGGGGGACAGGTTCCAATCATAGCACTGACTATGTCTTAGTCACCAAGAACGTGCCTGTTACCATATCTAATGGTTACTTCTCTTTTTTCAGTGTACCTCACTTCTCAGCAGCATTTCATACAGTTATTCTAGAAATTCTTCTGGTATTCCTCCTACCTCACTGATGGCTACCCCTCAGCCTCATTTGCTGGTTTCTCCTTCTTACCTGACCTATAAATATTGATTATCCCCAGACTTCAGCTCTGTGCCCCTCCATTTTTCTGTCTATATTGTCTCCATAAGTGACTTCATCCAAATTTGTATGTCTTGCTCGACTCTTTCCACCTGAGCTCCAGATTTGCCTTCAGGAATGCCTTTGTGACAACTCTATTTGGGTCCTTAATAAGTAGCTCAAGCTTAATATGGTTTAAAGTTGAACTTGGTTTCCCTTGAATCCTGTTTCTCCTCACTATTCCCCACTTTGCTAAATATACTGTTTGCCATTACTATAGCCACATTCAAACTCTTCCCTTTTGTTCTCCTTCTTTTTCTAATCCATTAGCAAGTCCCATCTTTTCTATCCAGAAAACATATCCTTAATTCCTCCCACTCCCGCACTTCCCCTACTCCATTCTCTATGGAGTGCTTGCCCCTGACTTCCCACTGCACACCACCTAACAACATGCACAGACATATACAGTCGTTCACATACCTTCTCCCAGTCTCTCTCTCACTCCCTCATGATTCTCCATCACACTTTGCCTTTATAGCATTCATACCATTCTGCAACTGCATTGCCTATCTCTTGACTGACTTGTTTCCGTTCCATCTCTCAAAGGCCAGGACTAGGATGAGTTGAGAATGGCACCTGCCTCAGACGCGTAACTTAAGGGGGTTTCCAAAATACCCAGTAATCAAGCTAGGCAATATTTGAATGCAATATACTAAAAAGTAAAAGTGCAAAAAACTTCCTGATGAGCAAAGCAAATGCTAAGATCACTTAGTTTTATTTTATTCATACATTCTTCAGTATATATCTCTACAGATAAGAACAACAACAAAAAAGCAACCACAATTTCATTATTATATCTAATAAAATCAATATAATTCCCGAATATCATTTTACATTTAATTCATGTTTCCTTTTCCTCCCACCTCAGTCTCCCAAGTAAATGGGACTATAGGCTCATGCCACCACACCTGATTTATTTTTATTCTTGAAATGTAGGGAGTATAGGATCCCAAGCTGATCCTGCTTTTCAGCTAGGGAAATTCAATGCAAAGAGATTGAATTCCCTGAGATTTTCTAGATTTTAATTATCCCTATATCTCATGACTACTTTTAGAGTAAAATTTGTCCTGGTGACTAAAAATACGTATTAACATTCTCTATATATTAGCAGTAAGCCATCTCTCCACCTTCAATTAAAACAAACAGGCCGGGTGCGGTAGCTCACATCTGTAATTCCAGCACTTTGAGAGGCCAAGGCAGGCAGATCACAAGGTCAGGAATTCAAGACCAGCCTGGACAACACGGTGAAACACTGTCTCTACTAAAAATACAAAAATTAGCTGGGCATTTTGGTGCGCACCTGTAATTCTAGCTACTTGGGAGGCTGAGGCAGGAGAATCACCTGAACCCAGGAGACGGAGGTTGCAGTGAGCCAAGATCACACCCCTTCACTCCAGCCTGGGTAAAAGAGTGAGACTCTGCCTCAAAAAAAAAGAAAAGAAAAGAAAAGAAAAGAAAGCCAAACAAAAAAACCCAAACAGACAAAAAAATCAAAGTCGGTGTTTGTTCTTTGTAATGAACTACCTGGCCCCTATACACATCCTGGGTCCATCCCTACTCAGTCTTCACTTTTTTTTTTTATTTGTACTTTGGGCTGTGGGGTACATGTGCACATCCTGCATCCTGCAGGCTTGTTGCATAGGTACATACATGCCATGGTGATTTGCTGTCTCCATCCCCTCCGCCCCAGTCTTCACTTTAAAAGGATTTGCTCTGGACTGCAGCTACATAGCCTTCTCAACACAGAAAACCGAATGTACCTGATAATGCAAATCACAGTATTAGTCTGTAACATAAACCCCCATTCACTGTTATAGACAGCTCAAGAAAAGGAAAACCTCATGAATCCGGAAACAAAGGCACCTGCCCTAACCACCCCCATTCCCTCCAACAACTATCAACCCTGTAGATGTTACACTTAAAAAAAAAAACAACAACAAAAAACAACAAAAAAAGAAGGGCCAGTGTGGTGGCTCACCCCTGTAATCCCAGCACTTTGGGAGGCCTAGGCTGGTGGATCACTTGAGGTCAGGAGTTAGAGACTAGCCTGGGCAACATGGTGAAACCCTGTCTCTACTAAAAACACAAAAATTAGCCAGGCGTCATGGCGCATGCCTGTACTCCCAGCTACCTGGGAGGCTGGGGTATGAGAGTTCCTTGAACCCACGAGGCGGAGGTTGCAGGGAGCTGAGATTGAGCCACTGCACTCTCTAGCCTGAGTGACATCACGAGACCCTGCCTCAAAACTAAAATAAAATAAAATAAGGATTTTAGCAGTTGGACTTCATTCTGTGTCCTCTAAAGAGGACCTGATGGCAAAGAGGTTATTTGGATGGGCCATTTCCAATCCTGTCTATTCTTCAGAAACACTAAGGGTTCAAGAGAACTAAATAAAAATTCTATTTCAGGCCGAACCCAGTCCTCACATGCCCCACGATACTTTTGGACAAACTTCACTTTTATTTGTTTATTTATTTGGCTTAAGGAATTGCAGGAAGTCTTATACTTTCTACTTTTTGGAAAAATAAATGGCATAATTCTAAACTAAGTTTCATTTGGATTACAGATTTAAATGTCAAAAAACCAAATCATAGAAGACAAAGGGAAGAAAATAGAAGCAAATATTAATCAAATTTCAGAACAGGGAATATATTTGCAAGCTTTGAAGTGAAAACCAAAAAGAAAGAAAAACAAAAGAGAAAAAGGAAGAAACCACAAAAGAAAAGACTGACAAATTTGGGTAAATACAAATTTAAAACTTCTTCACTACAACAAAAACAATGAAAATAAAATTACCAAAATGAAAAAGCAAAGAGACCAGAATGACGGTGGTAAGGGGTAGACGCAATGCTGCTGTTACCACAGACAGAAAACTAACATCTTTGTTACATAAAGAACTTATAAAAATTGGTTTAAGAAAGTAAGGCTTGAGTAAGTAAGTAAGCCAACATCTGTGCTCACAAATCACAAGTGGAAACGTTGTTATAAACAAATGTGGCAAAAGAGTAAAGCCTGCTATAATCACATAAATACAAATTAAAACAAGGAAAAAATATGATTTTTGCTTATCAGAATGGCAAAATCTAACATAATCGCTCCCAATCTTGGTAACAGCATAAGGAACAGATATGATAGACAGTGCTTATCCACCAGGCAAATCTTGGAAAGCACTCTGCCAACTTGATTCAGCCATACAAATATTTTTATACTTTGAGCCAGTTATTTCACATTTGGGAATTTTTCCTAGGGAAATAATCTAAAAGAAGGAAGAAGCTCTTCTTGGTGATGTCATTGAGTATTACTGATAGCTCAGAGAGTTTTTAATGGTCTGGCTGTAGGTCTGCAATGCTTCTAGCAGGTTTGGGATCAGGGAGTGGAGAGGGAGGCCAAATTGGTGTCTGCCTTGCCCAGGAAATCATCCCGCCATTTGGCCTGGTTCAGGTGCTTGGAGCTGGCTCATATTCGATCTCTTCGTCTTGTGTAAGCCAGGGCTGATTTGAGTTCTGCAAGCTCTGGGAGGTGGACTGGGTGAGTAGACAGTAATCTATTTCTGAATAGACCCCATACCTTTGGGGAAGGTATGACTCTCCTCTCCTGCCCCACAATTGTGCCTGGGAAGAGACATTAAGTTTTTACAGAATAACTATATGCCCTCTGCCTCTCCTAGGCCTCTGGAAACTGTGTGGAGCCATGTGACTGATTCTGGTCAATGAACTGTGAGTGAAAGTAACGGCCTTCACTTCTAGCCTGATGCCTTTAAGAACCAGTGTGTGTCCCTTCATCTCTCTCTTTTCCTGTTCTGAAGGGGTGACCAGATGATTCAACCACACTTCAGAAAAGCCTCCATCAGCCCGGATCTCTGAGACACTGAATTGCAGAGTCCCTCCCAATTCATTTTTGAAATGTAGCACGAACAAGAAGTAAAGTTCTACTTTACCTCTATCCTGGAGGATAGGGTTTGCTTTGGTAGCAGAAAGCCCCAAAATCTGTCACATAAAGTAGAACTTTACTTCTTGCTCATGGTGGCTGGATTGAGTGGACAAGGGCGAGAAGGAGAGGAGAGCCTAGAGGCCCCGAGGAAGGCAGATCTCTGTAAGGACTCTGGCTTTGTCAGCACTTTGAGCAGAGACGGGAAGCTAGTGGCAGATTTTGAGCAGAGGAATGATATGAGCTAATTTGTATTTTATTTATTTATTTACTTATTGAGACTCAGTTTTGCTCTATTGCCCAGGCTGGAATGCACTGGCGTGATCTCGGCTCACTGCAATCTCTGTCTCCTGGGGTCAAGTGATTCTCCTGCCTCAGCCTCTCAAGTACTTGGAATTATGGGGGCCACCACATCTGGCTAATTTTTGTGTTTTTAGTAGAGATGGGTTTCATTATGTTGGCAAGGCTGGTCTTGAACTCCTGACCTCAGGTGATCTACCCGCCTTGGCCTCCCAAAGTGCTGGGATTACAGGTGCGAGCCACTGCGCCCGACCTAATTTGTATTTTAAAAGGATAACTCTGGTTACTGAAGAATAGGGTTGCCAGAGTCAGCAAATAAAACTACATGGTGTCGAGGTGAATTTCAGATAAATGCATACTTTTTTTTAGTATAAGTATAGCCCTTGTAATATATGTGATATATTTATGCTAAAAAGGAGAAATATTGAGGGCATAAAGGTGAAAGCAGGAAGATCAGCTGGGGGTATTGAAATAAACCAGGTGAGAGATGAAGACAGTTCAGACCTGGGAGGTAGACGGCAGGTGGCAAAAAGTGGTTGAATTTTGGATATAGGAGATCAAGAGTGTAATCTCTCTCTCTCTCTCTCTCAAGTATTTTGTGTGAGCCAGTTTGATTCATCTTATCACCAAAAATAGAGGAAAACAGTGGTGGTCAATGGGGAGGATGTGGGTGTGGGCCTTCTGGCATATGAGAAGGATGTGGGTTACACCGCAAGTTTCATATCATGTTAGAGAATCCATGAGAATAGAATTAGTCACTCCAAGGTAGAAAAAAGCCCAAGGTCAGGTGATGCCCAGACAGAGCTCCTCTCCTACTCACTCAGGGTCATGGGGATCAGCCCCTGGGAAGTAGTGGCAAAAACTCTGGCTGTGACACTTTCTTTTTGGTGTTCTTGCCTTTAGCTGGGTGCCAACAGACATCTCCTTGCTGGAGGAAGAGTAAGAAAAAGCCTGTTGAGAGAATGGTGACTTGTGACTGGATCTTTGCATTTAGATCTCTTTTCTTTCTGAGCCAATGTGCTGAAAATTCTTAGAGGGCAGAATCAACATCTTACAGGTTGCTGGAGTTGAAGGGAGGTAGGAGCTCTTGTAGGAATGTGCTAAGTGCCAGCAGGTGTGCTGCTCACGAGCCAGATCCAGACATTATCACCCCTTTTTCAAAGATGAGAGATTGATGCAGAAAGTTTTGGCAATCTTCTCAGGGTTACTCTGGAGAACTTGTTTGATTTCCCATCATTATCACTTGTCTAAGTCAAACAAACATCCCTTTAGTGATAAAGATCTGAGAACCTGAAAGAAGATAAGAAAGCCGTATAGTTTTTATTCTATGAAGACTTTAAGGTCAAGTGTTTGGTCAAAAGAGACCCACAAAAACATAATCCTTACCAGCTGGCTTCCCTCCCTGCATGCCCCTGCCTCATCCATTCAATTATTTAGCAAAAATGTATTGAGCACCTTTTACATAGCAGGTTCTACACTAGGCCAATACACTAGTAACCAAAAGATGAACTATGAAGTCGAGGTTGGAAGAAAGAATAAACCAGGTTAAGGGTGAGGGATGAGGAAGATGTTCCAGAAGGAAAGCTTGTGCAAATGTCCTGTGGCAGGAGGGAGGGTAGATGATGCCAGGGGATGAGTGGGGAACAGAACAGAGACAGGCAGATGCAAGAAAGCTATGTGAGAGTGTCTGGCAGGTCATATTAAGGATTTTAGTTTTCATCCCATGTGCAAGGGGATGCTATGGAAATACTTTAAGTAAGACAATGACAGGATCAGATATACATTTTGAAAAGATAAAATCCAAATGTCTTATATAAAAAATCCTAATGATTCCACCAAAAAAGTTAGAAATAATAACTAAGTTCAGTAAAGTTGCAGGATATAAAAGTAACATATGAAAATCAGTTGTATTTTAATACACTAACAATAAACTATTCAAAAAAATCAAGAAAACAATCTCATTTACAATAGGTACAAAAAATATTTAGAAATCAATTTAAACAAGGAGATTAAACACTTGTACACTGAAAACTATAAAACAATGAAAGAAATTGAAGGCACAAATACATGGAAAGACATCTTGTGTTCATGGATTGGAAGAATTAATATTGTTAAAATGTCCAAAATGATCTACAGATTCAATGCAATCCCTACAAAAATTCCAATGACATTTTTCACAGAACTAGAAAAAGAAAAAAACTTCTAAAATTTGTGTAGAACCACCAAAGACCCCAAATAGCCAAAGCAATCTTGAGCTAAAAGAACAAGGCTGGAAGCATTACACTATCTGACTTCAAAATATTCTACAAAGCTATAGTAATCAAAACAGCATGGTATTGGCATGCGAACAGACACATAGACCAATGGAACAGATTAGAGAGCTCAGAAACAAATCTACACATTTATGATCAATTGATTTTTGACAAAGATCAAATAATGAGGAAAGGACAGTCTTTTTAGTAAATAATGCTGGGGCAACTGCATAACCACAAGGAGAAGGATGCAATTAGACTCTTATCTCACACCATATGCAAAAATAAACTCAAAATGGATTAAAGATTTAAAAATAAGACCTGAAACAGTACAACTACTGAAGAAAACATAGAGTAGGAGATCTATGACGTTGGTCTGGGCAATAATTTTTTGGATATAACTCCAAAGCATAGGCAACAACAGCAAGAACAGACACATGGGAATACATCAAACTAAAAAGCCTCTGCACAGCCAAGGAAACAGCCAGCAGAGTGAAGAAACAATCTACAGAATTGGAGACAATATTTGCAAACCATACATCTAATAAGAGGTTAATATTCAAAATATATAAGGAACTCAAATAACTCCGTGAGAAAACAAACGAGCAAAGGATTTCAATAGGCATTTCTCAAAAGAAGACATACAAATGGCCAACATGTATATGACAAAAGGTGCTCAACATCACTAATCATCAGAGAAATGCAAATTAAAACCACAATGAGATATCACTGGCTATGATCAAAAGGACAAAAGATAACAAGGGTTAGGGAGGATGTGGCATAAAGGGAACAGTTGCTCATGGATGGTGGGAATGTAAATTAGTGTAGCCATTATGGAAAACAATATAGAGGTTCCTCAAATCTTCCAAATATAACTACTATCTGATCCAGCAGTCCCACTACTGGGTATATATTCAAAGGAAATAAATCAGTATGCTGGAGAGATATCTGTACTTCCATGTTTATTGCAGCACTATTCACAACAGGCAAAATTTGGAAGCAATCTAAGTGTCCATCAGTAGATGAATGGATAAAGAAAAAGTGATATATATATGTATGTACATATGTCTCAAAAATCATAACCAAATGAAAATAGAAAAATGACCTTGCTAATATGCAATTAAAAAAATAAAAACAAAAACAGAAAGCCCAAGTGTCTATCACTAGAGAACTGGTTAGACCAATTAGACTATACCCATATGGGGAATACCAGGTATCTGTTCAAAAGAACAAATATAACCTAATAGCATGATCTCTAAGAAATATTGTTTTTAAAATATATGGTGCAGAACAGTGTGTACTATATACTATCATTTGTACAGGAAATGCATGTATATAAATACCCAATTCTCATTATTTGCAGTAGTTATAGGCTAAGAGCTGCTCAGAACACCAAATTAGTGGATACTGAAACATCTTCTCCTGAAAGAAATACAGGGTTACATTTCTATGACTCTCTGGTCACAACACTTTTGTAAACCCATCAATACATCACCATGTTTAATGTGTGTATTATTGATCCAATATATTTAATATATATTATTCATTTAATAAATATTAAAACATATTGTTGATTCATTGACAATATGTTTGAACTCATTGCCAACATTGAGCTCATGGCCAACAGCACCATAACTCATACCTGAATGAAGCTCATCTAACACATACATTTTCTCCTAAGGCATATCACAGCTTTCTTGTGCTTAGGAATGCTAGACATTTCAGCACTATGCTTGGGGACCATTTTAAACAGAAAAATAATCAACAAAAATTACAAAAATGTGAAAAATGTGGTGCTAAACAGACCACAGAAAGGACAGTAGTTTATAGTATGAGAGCCAAACCAAGAAGGCAGAGCCTGATTCGACTTCAGTTGGTACTATGTACATTGGGTGATTCAAATTTTTTTCCAGCTCTACACATGTCTGCAAAATGGCTGTGAGTACTGGTTTTGGGGTTACAAATAAAGTTTAGTGATTAGGTGAATTTGCAAATGAAGAATCTGTGAATAACGAAGATTAACTCTTTTTTTCCAGGAAATAACCTCAAAGTTAAACATGACTTGCAAAAATAAAAGTAGTACAAGAATACTCATTAAACCCTTTGTCCAGATTCACCTACTGTTAACATTTTGCCTCATTTGCTTTCTCTTTTGTGTCCTTCTTCCTCTTCCAATATACGCACGCGCACGCACGCACACACACACACACACACACAACTTTTTTTCCTGAACTACATGAGGATAAGTTGTATACATCAGGGCTCTTTACCTCTAAATAAGTCAGTATATATTTCAAAAAAAAAAAGACAAAAACAAACAAACAGAAAGGATGGTCCTTACACAACCATAGTAGACTTATGAACTTTGGTAAAATTTTACATAGCCCCCCTTCAACTTTGGTAAATTTAACATGGATGCAATACTTTAATTTACTATTTCCCTTAATTCTAGAACACATCCATAACCTTTCTTTGTCTTTTGTGATATTGATTACTGATGCTTTCAGATAATACCACTATCCCCCCAACACACACTTTAAAAAATAGAATATTCCTCACTTTGGGTTTTTCTGATACTTCCACATGGTTAGATTAAGGTTATCCATTCTCCCCTGGAATACTACATAGGTGTTGATATAAAATCTATTTGCTTTAAAACACATGGAGTATCTATGAAGAAAAAAAGGCAAAGAAACTTGTAACAGGGATTGCTTTCGGGCAAGACAGTTGGGAGCCTGGAGGAGGGAAGAGAGAAGGAGAGCTATTTTTCACTGTGTACCCTTATATATCCATACAATTATGAACTGTGTGTGTATAGTACTTACTCAAAAACAAAATTCTAAAAAACTTTGTAAGGTAGGTGAGGCTGGCACTATTGCCCCCATTTTCCACGTGGAGAACAGGCTCCAGGAATAAATGTGAAGCAGAAAGAGCTCCACTCCAGGCTATGACCCCATGGCTTATGTAATGCCTGCTGTCACTCACACTTCTCCTCTGAAACTGGCTGTTTGCAGGTTGGAGTGAGTACTCAGAGGAGGGGAGAGTGAAAGTGGGGATGTCAGGGAAGGCTTCCTGGGAGAGGAGAGCCTGAACTAAGTGTAGAAAGATGAGAAGTTAGCCATATGTCCAAGGGTTACAGGAGTAGGGATGGTATGAGGGCAGGAACAGGAAGAATGGTATTTCAGATACAAAGTGCTTTGGATCCAAGGATAGCAGGTGTGCAATGTGCGTGCCCCATTCAGATCTGCAAGGAAGATCAGGATCTTCTTTACCAGCCCCACACTATTGAGTAGTGGGGAAGCTGAGGGTTGCCTCAAACAATAGACATGTCTTTCTTCCTTGCAGTCTTAGAGTTGAACTCCCTCGTGTGGCTGCTTTCCATGGACTCTTAGAAAAATTCAGTGTCTCCAAGTTCTGTCTTTCTGAGCTCTGTCTGATCTACCTTCTTCTCCCCAAGATACCTTTTGTGTATCTAGGTAAAGGATGGCCCTTACTGTATCCCTGAAGTTGGGTGGTGGTGAGGGGGCCTTCATATACCTGGGTCCTCTGGCCCTTTGCTGTGCTCGCTGAGGAGAGGGGCATCTGCTCCTGGCAGTAGACCTGAGAGGTATGACCGTTCCATGAGGCATCCTGAGATAATGTGCTGTCAAGTTGGCTACATCATTTGCAGGGCCCTATGCAAAATAATAAAAATGTAGAATCCCTCGTTCAAAAGGCAGGAAAAGAATGTCACTAAAGATCCTAAAATATAAAACATTTTCCTTTCTTCTGGTGTTTCTCTCTTGATTCCTTGTGGTGTTTTCTTTTTACGTTGTTGAGATGGAGTCTTGCTCTGCCGCCTCCCGCAGGCTGGAGTGCAGCGGCATGATATTGGCTCACTACAACCTCCGCCTCCTGGATTCAACTGATTCTCCTGCTTCAGCCTCCCAAGTAGCTGGGATTACAGGTGCCCACTACCACGCCTGGCTAATTTTTGTATTTTTAGAAAATACGGGTTTTCAACATCTTGGCCAGGCTGGTCTTGAACTCCTGACCTCAAGTGATCTGCCTACCTTGGCCTCCCAAAGTGCTAGGATTACGGGCATGAGCCACCGCACCTGGCCTTTTGTGGTGTTGTCTATTTGCTATTTAATGTCATTTTTTTTTTTTTGAGATGGAGTCTCGCTCTGTTGCCCAGGCTGGAGTGCAATGGCACAATCTTGGCTCACTACAACCTCCGCCTCCTGGGTTCAAGTGATTCTCCTGCCTCAGCCTCCTGAGTAGCTGGGATTACACGTGTGTGCTACTATGCCTGACTAATTTTTGTATTTTTAATAGAGACAGGGTTTCATCATGTTGGTCAGGCTGGTCTCAAACTCCTGACCTTGTGATCCGCCCACCTCGGCCTCCCAAAGTGCTGGGATTACAGGCGAGAGCCACTGTGTCTGGCCTATTTAATGCCACTCTAAGTAAAGAAAAATTAAAATTTTATACAATTATTAGGAATTTTACTAAAATCAAGTGTGGGCCCTTCTGAGCATGGGGCCTGTGCAATTGGGCAGGTCTATGAAGCTGGCCCTGTGTGGTGGATCCTCAGCTGGAGCAGCCAAGTGGCACTTCTGGCCATCCCTGGGACTTTGCCACTCCACAGACCCTCTCAGCAACTGAGACAGTTATCCTTCGGTATCTTTCCTTCCAATTAACACCCAATTTGTAGCTGAAGACTACACATCACCACTTCTTTTCCAGCTGGGTATTGTCAGCTGACTAAGTTTTAACCAATGGGGTATAAGTAGATAAGTGTGTACAGTTTCTGGGAAAGGTGTTTACTAAGAGGTAGAGAGGGGATGACCTCCTCTGCTTACCTCTTCTTGGGGGCTGGATGTGGTGGACATAATGGCAGCACCCCAAGGAGCCAGCTTGGACCATGTGGACGAGGGCCACACTTAGGAATGGAGGAGAGGAAAGCTGAGACACGCAAGGGTCTCTCACACTTTACCAGCCCTGGATGGGCTGCCTCCAGGATTTTACATGGGAAAACAAATCTATGTGTTATGTTCTAAGCCACGATTAAGCTGTATGTTTTTAGGCTACTGTAAAACCAAACCTAATCCTATCTGGTAAATCACCTTTGTGTCCCTTTGCATAGGATATAGGAAATTCTGGATCCTAGACACCACTTGGAGGCCATGGGGAGCCAGAAATGGGACCTCTGGCTCAAATATCCTGCTACACGGCTGCCTCCAAGTGTGGTTGCAGAGCCGATTTCTGTGCCATATCTGAAGTGTTCTCCTGTGGAGTTTGTCTTAGACCAGGAGTCAGCAAATTATGGCCCATGGGCTGCCTACCTATGTTGTAGACAAAAGTGTTACTGAAACACAGCCATGCACCTTCATTTATTATCGTATATGGTTGCTTTTGAGCTGTAACAGCAGAATTGGGTAATTGTGAGATATTTACTATTTGGCCCTTTAAGATACAGTTTGCTGACTCCTGTCTCAGCAGATTTCCCCTTCTAAGAATGCCACTAGCTTCCCCACAACCCATCTAGCCCTGAGGGTCTCATCACCAGCTTCCACAACCTTCATCTCCACACAATTTTTCACTTCATCAGGTCTGACTTTCCCAGGACCATGCTGGCAAGTATTGAACAACTGGCTCCTCTAGGAGAGGAAAAACAAAAAGCCCTGATGTATGTATTGTATAAATGTTCTGAGTATGGTTAATTTCAAGCTAACAACAGCATGTTGTTTTGATCTAACATCCTGTTGTTAGCTTGAAATTAACCATAGTAGGAATGACTGAGAAGTGATCAAGAGACTCAGCTCTAAGGAGCAGTAAGACACAGCTCCCATGCTTCACTAGAGCCAGATCCTTTACATCAGGGCCTGAGTTCTTCTCAATTCTGCATTGAATGGAACCCTATAATCTAATCAACCAGGCCTGGATTTTGATATGCGTATGGATGGTCTCCAACTTACAGTCATTCTAATTTACCATTTTTCAACTGTATCTGGTGTGAAAGTGATATGTATGCAGTAGAAACTATACATTGGACTTTGAATTTTGATCTTTTCCAGGGTTAGCAGTATGTTGTATAATACTCTCTTGCCATGCTGGGCAGCTCCCAGTCAGCCATGTGGTCAGGACGGTAAACAACTGATACTCTACAGCGTTCTGTGTGCCCAACTGCAGGCTAATGTAAGGAATCTGAGCTCGTTTAAGGTAGGCTAGGCTGAGCTGTGACGTTCAGTAGGTTCAGTGTATTCAATACTTTCTGACAGACAGTATTTTCAGTTTGGGATGGGTCTATCAGGATGTTAACCCCATCAAAAGTTGAGAAGCATCTATACTAATGGCATATAAATGAATTTAGAGAATGTAGCTCCCTGGATGTCAGCACTATTTTTCCCTTTACTTTGTCAATGTTTATAATATTTACATTCTGTTCTGTTCATTTTGTTATGTTTTGTCTACAGATTGGTTATAAAAATGACATTATTGTTACCTGCAGTTATGATGTTATATTGTATAATTATTTGCTGCAGGATCAAGTCGCATGACTGCAGCTCTGAAGAAGAAAATGATCTTCAGTTATTAAGTATCTGCAGGCCAAACAAGAATGTCCCATGTATCAAAATGTAAACTAGTAAACTAGCTCATTTTGTTCCAGGGTTATATTTCTTCTCACACTCAAAGTCTATTTTTCCTTTTTTTTTTTTTTTTTTTTGAGACGGAGTCTTGCTCTGTTGCCAGGCTGGAGTGTGCAGTGGCGTGATCTTGGCTCACTGCAACCTCTGACTCCCTGATTCAAGCTATTCTCCTACCTCAGCCTCCCGAGTAGCTGGTATTACAGGCGCCTGCCACTGCGCCCAGCTAATTTTTGTATTTTTAGTAGAGATGGGGTTTCACCATGTTGGCCAGGATGGTCTTGATCTCCTGATCTCGTGATCTCCCTGCCTCGGCCTCTCAAAGTGCTGGAATTACAGGCGTGAGCCACTGAGCCCAGCCAAGATTCTATTTCTTGACAATATTACTTACTTTTTTTGGAATTACTTGGTTTTAGTGAGACATCTTCTTGAGTAATTTCTTCATATGCAGTGCATGAGCAGTAAATTTTCTGACTCCCTGAAATTCGGAAAATGTCTTTATTTTTTCACTTTGGGTGGTAACTTGTCTGGCTATGGAATTCCAGATTCAAATTAATTTTCTTTCAAAACTTGGAAGATACTGTCTTTGTCTCATAGCATCTAATTGGTATGAAATCTGATGTCAAGCTGAAACTCATTTCTTTATATGTACCTATTTTTTTTCTTTCTGGAAGCTTATATGATTTTCTCTTTATCCTTTAAGTTCTGAAATTATACCCAAGTGTATTTAAATATGATATTTTTTTACTCATCCTTATTGCCCTCAGTGGGTCCCTTGAAACAACACACAAACAAAACAAAATACTTATTTGGCTTATTACCAAAAAATATTGCCAAGCAAACAAAGATGGCTCACAATACCACCGGCCAGATAACTCCAACTGACACTTTTAAAGCATAAAATAAGCCAGGTGCAGTGGTTCACGCCTACAATCCCAGCACTTTGGGAGGCTAAAGTAGGAGGATTGCTTGCGCCCAGGAGTTTGAGACCAACCTGGGCAACATAGGGAGACCCCATCTCTACAAAAAATAAACAAAAACTAGCTGGGCATGGTGGTGCATGCCTGTGGTCCCAGCTACTGGGGAGGCTGAGGTGGGAGAATTGCTTGAGCCAAGGAGGTCAAGGCTGCAGTGAGACAAGATTGTGCCACTGCACTCCAGCCTGGGCAACAGAATAAGACCCTTAATTTAAAAAATTAAGCATAGCCAGGCACAGTGGCTCACGCCTGTAATCCCAGCACTTTGGGAAGCCAAGGTGGGTGGATCACCTGAGGTCAGGAGTTCTAGACCAGCCTGGCCAACATAGTGAAACCCTGTCTCTACTAAAAACACAAAAAATCAGCTAGGCGTGGTGGTAGGCACCTATAATCCCAGCTACTAGGGAGGCTGAGGCAGGAGAATCGCTTGAACCCAGGAGGCAGAGGTTGCTGTGAGCCAAGATTGTGCCATTGCACTCCAGCCTGGGATACAAGAGTGAAACTCTGTCTCAAAAAAAAAAAAAAAAAAGAAAAAGAAAAAGAAAAAAAAAATTAAGCATAAAATAATACAACATCATGCAAAGAGTGAAACAATTCCACACAGTATAAAATGAAAAGTACAGCTCAGTTCCTGTCCCTGAAGATCACCAACCTCACTGGTTCTTTGGGTATCACCCAGGAAAAAATGCTTATACTGCTATATAATGTTCATTTTTATAAACGTACACATCACATGAACTTACCATCTCCTGGAGAACTCTAGGGGTCAGCACACGCAGTCATCTTTCCCTCATTCCACTCTATGCATGAACCAAAATGGACCTAACTAGAACCTTGTGGATGGACATTTAGATCATTTCAAAATACACCAACAAACACTGCTGCAGGAAACATCTTTGAATGATTATGATGCAGAATTTTTCTCAGCCACTGCCAATCAGGGACCTCCACAGCTGGCAATGCACCCCTACCCCCCAGCCCCTGTCTGGCCCTCACTCAGGCTTCAGGCCTGCCACTGGGGGTGCCCCGCTCACTTGGCCTACCTGTGCTATAGCTTGTATCCAGGTTTGGTGGTTCCCAACCTCTCGTCCCATGTCCAAGAGGAATTAGGATATGCTGACAATTGAAGGGTGAGAATGGGTGGAGAATAAATTTATTGAGCAAGAGAACAGCTCTCAGCAGAGAGGTGATGTAGGGGGTAGTCCACTACCCCGCAGTTGGGTGATTTCTCTCCCCATGTGGCTGGGTCCAGGGCTTTTTATGGACTCAGAATGGGGAGTGTGTGCTGACTGGTTTGTGAGTATGCAAAAAAGGTTAAAGCAAAGATATCACTCAAAAGTGGGCACAACAGTGTAGAAAACCAATTAGGAAAGGGTAGGTATATGTCAAATAGGTGAAAGGCGGGGATCAATCAGGAAAGCACATCAAACGAAAAGACAGATTGTCAATCCGGTCTGCGGATTTGACTTGTAGCTTGACTTTCAGGCTTTAAACCATCTTTGGCTTGGAGGTGGGGTTTCACTGGAGACCCATCCCTATCTGTTTAGGCACTTGCCTGCCTCCTGCTGCTATCAATGATAGATATCTTGACATACTTTAATGAGTTTATGCAAGGGATAAATTCCTAATAGTGACAGTTCTGGAATAAAGAGAAAGTGCATTTTAAATTCTGATTTTTTTTCTTGCCAATTTGCCTTGCACAAACTCTGTACCATAGTATTCTCAATAGCAGATTAATCAAAGTGATGATTCCCCACTTACTTATTAATAATGGATATTTTCAAGGTTTCAAAGTTGTGCCCATCTGGATAGGTGAAAACATTGGTGTTTTAATATGCATTTTTTTTAGTTGTGTGTGTGTGGCTTGCATTGTTCCCTATGTTTATTGGCCATCAGTGCTGTTATTTGTTTGTATGTTTTTCTCGACTTCCCTGTTCATATTCTCACCTTCAATGGATCCTTTTCTCTGATCATCTGTGCCTCTCTTTGCCTCAGGAAAATGTCTTTTGGTTACTTCCTCAATTGTCTCCTTCCTTCTGTCTTCTCTGCCTCTTTCCTGGATCCAGACATCTGGGTCTAGAGTTATCTTCATGTTATTTTTATTTTATCCTATGTTTTCCATCTGTCAGTCTTTACACTCTGCCCTAAAGGAGATGTTTTCAACATTATCTCCCAGACATTCAGCTTTCTTTTCAAAAATTCTAGATCATTATTTTTGAAAATCAAAGTAGTATATGAGGATTGTTTTATAAGCAAAATATAGCTTATATAGTTTATAGTAAAAGTAGCACTGTCCCACAATTTCTTATTCCTAATCCTGTCCCTAAACTTTTTCTTTTTCTTTTTTTGAGGCAGAGTCTTGCTCTATTGCCCAGGCCAGAGTGCAGTGGTGTGATCTCGGCTCACTGCACCTCTGCCTCCTGAGTTCAAGTGATTCTCCTGCCTCAGC
The DNA here is from genome assembly GCA_963573385.1 of Cacajao melanocephalus. Taxonomy (NCBI): domain Eukaryota; kingdom Metazoa; phylum Chordata; class Mammalia; order Primates; family Pitheciidae; genus Cacajao; species Cacajao melanocephalus. The sequence continues at coordinate 39,273 of CAUYLG010027908.1, read as the reverse complement.
CTCATGAGTAGCTGGGAACACAGGCATGCGCCACTACACCTGGCTAATTTTTGTATTTTTAGTAGAGATGGGGTTTTACCATGTTGGCCAGGCTGGTCTCAAACTCCAACCTCAGGTGATCCAACTGCCTCAGCCTCCCAAAGTGCTGAGATTACAGGGGTGAGCCACCATGCCCAGCCTCCCTCAACTTTTGAACTATTATTTTCCTGGTATTTACTGCCATATTTCTCAACTCTAGATGTTATCTTTTGACGGCCTATCAAGGAAGACAAAGATTTATCGACAACACCACCACCATGTCCCCATTGTCATTCTCTGCATTCTGCTGTGATAGTTATGACCCAACTTTTTGTTAAACTGTTACTTTTTTTTTGGATAAACATGTGAGGTCAATTCATGGTTGAGTCAAAAAGTCCATTATGATTATGTCTCCTTTTATTTTTTCCTGGAGTTAATAATTGTTTATTTTTTATTTTTTGCTTAGTTTTTAATGTACCTTCTAAACCCTCCTAATGGAATTGAAAAACACTTTTGAATTTGGAAGAGCCTTTGTCCACAGACTGGCTCCTTCCTTTGTTTCTCTCCTTCTTGAGGTGCAAAGACAGAGCAAAGAAAGACAGATTAGAGTGTCAGGCAGACAAGAAAGGCAAGAACAAGGTGGAATGTTTCCAGGCTCCTGACAAGGAAAAGGGAAAACAGATCCACAGGGATCTAGGGAGCTGGAGCTTTTGAAATCAGTTGTTTGACCTCAGAATGTCTCTACAGAAACAGCGTTTTCCATGGTGGGTGGTTCCCAGCCCATCTCCCACCGCAACACACCCCTAAGCTGAACAGCTGTACAGGACCTTTCCAGAAAAGTTGTAAGACTGGGACGGGCACAGTGGCTCACAGCTGCAATCCTAGCACTTTGGGAAGCCGAGGCGGGTGAATTGTCTGAGATCAGGAGTTTGAGAAGAGCCTGGCATGGTGAAACCCAATCTTTACTAAAAATTCAAAAATTAGCAGAGTGTGGTGGCGCACACCTGTAATCCCAGCTACTCAGGAGGCTGGAGCAAGAGAATCACTTGAACCCGGGAGGTGAAGGTTGCAGTGAGCAGAGATCACGCCATTGCACTCCAGCCTGGGTGACAGAGCAAGACTCCATCTCAAACAAACAAACAACAACCAACCAAAAATAAATAAAGTAGCAGTGTTGTTTTTCAAGTTTTCAAGAAAGTAGAAACATCGAGGCAGCAATAATTTTGCATTTACCTTATATAGCAGTGCTGGAGGCAGAGAGAGTATTGATGCTTTCTGCTTGGTGAAGATAGCAGTGGACCAACGGCAAGCCCTCTATCCTCTTAGTGGGTGAATGTGGGTGAGATGGACAGGAGAGAAAAAGAATCTAAGGGGAGAAGGAGATTATGAGAAGGGAGAAGCCTCAACTGGGCAGAAGCCCTTTCCTGACCTTAATACCCAGCCTTCTCCACCCCTAATTTTGCTAACCCTGCCCAGCACATAGCAGGTGTTCAATAAGTGATATAAGTAATAGGCTCTGTGAGGTCAGAGCACTTCTCAAGGGTGTGAGGATGGGTATCCATAAGTCAGAAGTCTGTAATTCAGGGGTGGTTGGGAAGCACAACAACAAATGTTCCATGTATTTTGATCTTTCAGTTCATCTGGGCAAACACGTAAAATCTTTGTATTGTGGAAGAACTGATTGTCCCCTAAGGGCCCTATTGGGGGTTGGCAGATCTTGTGTACCTCTTTTGGGCCACGAGACCTTCTCTTTCTTCATCACCAAAGGAAGGGGTCATATTCCTTTCTGTGGGTGGTGGATAGAAGAAAGGTGGGGGAACACTCAGGGGTTACTAGCTTTTAACAGAACCACAATTTAGTTGGTTGGAAGCCTAGTGATGAGCAGGGATGATCACAGAGGCCTCACCTCACACCTTATCCTGGCTTCATCTGGACTGAGTGGACCCAAGTGTGTTCCAGAGAGCTGGGTGGTGGTGCACCTCCTGCAGGCTGCCAGAGCACAAAAAGCCTTACTCTGCCCGGGCCTGGCTTTGTGCATTTTCAATTATTCTGTCCTGGTGGCTCCAGGGAATATAATTCTTAGTCCCCAGAATACCAGTCTAGACTAGCTCTGTTGTTTAACACTTGCCTCTATTCGAATGTCTTGTGATAGCTGTTTGTTAAATTTTGTTAACCTTGCCTTGCACATAGTAGGTGATCAATAAGTAATTGTATGAATTAATAAACTCTGATCCTTTCTTAGCGTCTAGCTCTGCAATGTGCCTGGAGAATAAGTGACAATCCTTCCCTGCTGTCACCACTCCTCCCCTCTGGGATGTATGCTGAGCACCTTCCAGAGTCTCTGCATTTCCGTGGGGAGGTGCTTGTGCACACACATGCACACCTGCACACACAGGCTCATACTCACCACACCTGTGTGGGACATGTTCAGTGCTCCTCTGTGTGTGTTAGCACAGGAACAGGAGAGCTCCTGTCCGTAACCTCTCACTCTCTCTCCAGGGCTGTGTCCAGAAATATGCTCCAGTTGCCTTTCAGTGTCTGCAGGCAACATCAAGCACCATGACCAACATCACAGCACAAGTCCTTCCTATGTGCTGGGCACTGTTTACTGCTTTTCATTTACGTCTAGCAACAACCCTAAGAAGTAGGTCTGATTATCCGATTTTAATGCTGAAGACACTGCGACTCAGAGAAGTTAATTTGCCCAAGATCACACAGATGAGCCCAGATACGACCTCAGGCCTTTCCGACACACATCTGTATACATAATTACGCCATCATACTTGAGCATCGAAGGGAGTTCAGCAAATAGAGGAAGAAGGGAGCTAGGGTTCTGAGGCACCACATGTCAGGGCCACCAGGGGCCGCTGTTTCTCCATGCTTGGGTCAGGAACGCAGCCACTCCCCTACAGACCTCAAGAATGCAGCCTGAGTGTGTGGCCTTGGGAACACAAGGGAGTCCCACAAAATTCATACCCCGTAGAGCCCACCTCACCTTGCTTCAGCACAGTCTTCAGCCCACCCTCACCCCCACAACTTGGCATGGGAGCACGGGGAGGTTGGCGGTTGCAGATACCAAAGTAGAAGTCTGAATTGGAACATGTGATTCTTCTGCTCTGTCAGAAATTCTTCCAGTTGTAGGGCCTGGCCACCTGATTTTCAGGGAAATGGCTAACTGCTGGGGCCCTTCTGAGAGCAGAAAGCTTTTCAGAGATGGGATCCCGGGGTGAGAGGATCCTGCTTAGGTCAGTGGCCTCCAAATTAGGGTATGTAGATGATCTGCTGGGGTGCAGAAAGAAAATAATAGAATCTTTATGTATGTATTTATAATTTTAATCTCAAAATAAGAGCTGATGCAGTGGCATGGGTCTGTAGTCTCAGCTACTTGGGAAGCTGAGATGGGAGCATCGCTTGAGCCCAGGAGTTTGAGGCCAGCCTGGGCAACATAGGGACACCCTATCTGTAAAATCAGTAAATAAATGACCATGTGACTTCACTGTTTTGTTTTGTTTTTTGAGACAGAGTCTTACTCTGTTGCCCAGGCTGATCGCACAAGGAGTGCAGTGGTGCAGTCTCGGCTCACTGCAAACCCCACCTCCCTGGCTCAAGCGATCCTCCCAGTTCAGCCTCCCAAGTAGTTGGGACTACAGATGCCTGCCACCACACCCGGCTAATGTTAATGTTTTATATTCGGATTGGTGCTGGCTCTGTCACTGGTTTGTATTTCAAATAGTCCTGAGTCAGCAAAGTATGTGTGGTGAACTGAGAGAAGAATGGGGGTGCCCTGACAGCAACAGGCCTTGGCACAGTTGGCCTGGCTCCTGCTGGATGGGATTTATGGTGGCTATACCAAACCTAAGTAGATAACACATAACTGAACCAGAGTCATCCTCACAGAATTGACAAGTCGCTTCTAAGGATTCCTATGGAGAATCCAAGGTTTGAAGGTAAAGTGATCAGTATCTGCACGTTCGAACCAGAGGAAGATGCCTGAGCTGCCACTTCCACTTTTTGTGGGAACTCTTAGCTGCCTTATGACATAAAAAAGACATTCTAAATAGACCTTTTAAGGCACCCATCTTCCAAATTGAAACCTGTCAAAATTATCTGAAATTATATCTATTATCACTTATGATGAACCTTGCTATAATAACAATGAATCACTGTACCTTGATACAGTAACAGCTAGTGACAGAAGCACAGACATACGATGTGTCAGGGGTATAGGCAAAACCCTATTTGGAGGTGGAGGCACAGATCAAAAGGCCACTGGAGTATGCTACAGCCAACAGTTCAGCGTTCCTGCCTTTACCACTCTTGTTTTTTTTCTTTTTGAGATGGAATTTCGCTCTTGTTGCCCAGTCTGGGGTGCAGTGGTGCAATCTCAGCTCAATGCAACCTCTGCCTCCTGGGTTCAAGAGATTCTCCTGCCTCAGCCTCCCAAGTAGCTAGGACTACGGGAGCTCGCCACCAAGCCCAGCTAATTTTTGTATTTTTTTTTGTAGTGATGGGGTTTCACCATGTTGGCAAGGATGGCCTCCATCTCTTGACCTCGTGATTCGCCCGCCTCAGCCTCCCAAAGTGCTGGGATTACAGAGGTGAGCCACCATGCCCCACCCTGTCTTTACCATTCTTAGTTTGTTTGGAGCCAAGGGGCTGAGCTGCTGGGTTTGTAAAGACTGTTGCTGACATTGCTCAAGGGCTAGGCACTGGAACTCTGACCCTTGGGGATTTTGGTTTTAATTCCAGTTGAGGCATTTAAAGTCAGGTGGTTTTTGTTTTTGGTCTACTTTATGAGTCTCCAATTCCTGTAACAGAAAGGAGGGGAGGAAGAGAAAAAGGAGGAGGAAGCAGGTCAGAGCCTTCCATTGCGTGGTGCTCTGTGGCGCTCCCTGGAGTGTAGACTTTGTGTGCATTTTCCCATCTTGCACAATGGAGGAGCCTCCTTCTGGATCCCTTTTCCTAAGTTCTTCCTTTCAGGGGGAGATTTTTCTCAGGGCATTTGTCTGAATCGTGACAGAAAGATGGTTCTTATTTATTTTCTTTCTCTGAGACACGGTTTCACTCTGTGAGTGCAGTGGTACGATCACGGCTCACTGCAGCCTTGACCTCCCTGGCTCAAGGGATCTTGCCACCTCAGCTTCCCAAGTAGCTGGGACCACTATAGTAGGCACGTGCCACTATGCCTGGCTGATTTTTAACTTTTTTTTAAATTAAAGAACAGCCTGTTGCCCAGGCTGTTCTTGAACTCCTTGGCTAAAGTGATCTGCCTGCCTCTGCCTCTCAAACTGCTGAGATTACAGATTTGAGATAGTTAAATGCACTTTCTAAGAGGACTTCCTGAGAACAAACATAAAGTTGTCTGTATAAGTTCTTGTCAAAGCAGTAGGATTCCATAGGACGATTTAAGCATGTAGAGTCCTGGGCTTTGCTTATGGCCTCCCAGCTCAGACTCCATGAGCTCGCCCAGGAAAAAGGATTTTCAACAAGCCCCTCCCCCCACCCCCCACAAACTGGGATTTTGAGAAATATTATTCTGTATAATGACATTTTTTTAAACTTAAGTCTTTCAAAGAGTTTATTATTTGAGTTTATTTCTCTTACTATGGAATAGGGAAGGCCTGGGGCTCATTTATTCATTTTCAGCACAAGGATGAAGTGAGACTCCGAAGAGGTCAGCCATTCATGTGAGTATGCAGGTAAGGTAACGGGAGATGGGGCCTGTCCTCCCTTGGAACCAAGCCCTCCCAGCCCAGTTCTCCTGCACACACTGGACACATGTGAGTGTGGGGAGTGATATGACCCTTCAGTGAGGAGGGCCCTGAATTGAAGTAACTCCAAGAGAAGAGGCTGAATTTCTGAGGCCAATTCATCCCCAAAACCAGATCCCTACCTGGGCCCAGTGGGAAATCACAATCCCACTCATATTCAGAAAGGGACCTTAGAATGCAAGGCTTAAATGCTATTCCGTCTAACCACATGACTGGCCAAATCCCTGGAGGTTCTTTAGCAGAATATCAGCACAATGGCATGTTGGCTGCAGAATACTAAAAAGGACTCTAGGCTGGGTGCAGTAGCTCATGCCTGTAGTCCCAGTTACTCAGAGGCTGAAGCAGGAAGATGGCTTGAGCCTGGGCATATGAGGCTGCAGTAAGCCAGGGTAGCACCACTGTACTCTAGCTGGGTGATAGAGGAAGACTCTGTCACACACACACACACACATGGGACTCTAGAGTAGAGGCCAGAAAGTTCCTTCTCCTGGCGGAGGCTCCTCCCTGCCTCTGCTGTCCCTGGACCGCAGCTCCTTCCAGAAGGCCCACCCTGTCCTGCTCTGCCCTGGGCGGGTCCAGCACCCCTTGTGGTCCTCGGATTGCACACTGGGGCTGCTTCTGCCTTGTCACTTATCAATCTGCACTGAAATGGCCAGGCGTCTGCTTCCCCCAGGGGACAGTGAGTCTCTTGGAGGTAGGGGCTGGGTCCCAATAAGTGTCTGTAAAACGGGGCTTCTCTTGTGTCTGACTTAGTCATCATCACCTCAAGTACCCTCACACCCCACTGAGACAGAGCCTTGGCACTGCCATTTGATGAACTGCCAGCGTGTTGTAAAATGTCTAGAATGTCCGTCTTCTGTGTCACAGGGAAGAGACAGACCTTGAGCCAGGGTTGCAACCTCAAATCAGGGCTGCATGGCCAGTTGCCACCTGGTCACCCTGGGCCCACCTCCAGATATTGCAGGCAACACCCCTGCCAGGTAGGAAGGGGGCCACTTTATTTTCCTGCTCTCATAGGCTATGAAACCAACCAAGCAAGGCAAGTCAGCCATCAGGCTCAGCCTGGTAGGCAGCGCTCCTGACTTCCCCACCTTCCTCCAGGCCAGGTGTCTGCCAATGAGAGCCTGGGTTCTGCTTTCCCGCCTTTCCTGGCAGCACAAACCACGCTCAGGATGGTGAGCAATGCAAGTTCCAGACATGCCTTTCTGCATTGCTGGGTTTCCAGATGTCACTTCATCCACAGGGTGAGTCCTCCACAGCTCTGTGGGCTGATACACATGCAAATTTCCCCACGCAAATACTGTTAGGCCGTGTGGCACCTTTCCCACCGAGAAAGCTCCCTGTCAGCAAGCTGGGGAATGGGTGAAAGCCCATGCTGTGCCCGCTCGGGGCAGCACACACTGGCCGGGAGTCTGGGCAAGGCCCCCTGCGGGGGCAGGCGGACAGCACACACTCGCACCTCCAGTCTCTGCGGGACGACAAGGACTTCGGCAGGCCTGTGGTCTGGCTTTAGGGAAAAGCCCATTTGCTCACCTGATCCCGTGGTGTTTCCACGTGGTCGCAGCTGTGCGTGTGCTGGTGTGTGCGATGCGAGTGGTTTCCACACCGTCGTGGAAACCCCCAGCCCACTGGTTGTAGACTTTCTTGGGGCCTCGACTCTCCCCAGGAGCGTGATGCCCACTACAGGGGAGTGGCGCTTTATCCGGCGGGGCGGGTGGACACTCCTACAGGCCTACTTTGGCCCATTTCCCCTCAGTTTCCAACCCAGAGCGGAAGGGACAGGGGCGGGCTGCGTTTCCTTCGCTGAGCCCTCTGCAGGGCCGCCGCGCGGGCAGGCAGGGCCGAGGCTGCAGCCGGGCCTCCGGCCTGAGGCGCCTGCGCGGGAGCCGACCCCGCGCGCCGGGAGCCGCGGCGGGAGCGCGGAGGGGTGCGGGCGTTTGACAGGGCCAAGGCCGCGCCCGGGGGGACGGGGAAGCCGGGAGAGGAAGCCGCCCGGGGGCGGGGTGTTTTGTCACCAAGGCTCTGAGGGGCCATGAAAGCTTTTTACCTGTTTTCATTGGGAGCAAATAACAAAACTGAAAACGACGGAGGAGTGGGGCTGCAGCAATGGAGGCAGCAGTGTGAGAAGGCCGGACGCTTTCCGGTGAAGAGGGAGCGGGGACTCCCAGACCCAAACGGCGCGCTGGGCACGGAGTGGGGCAGCCGCCAGGGGGCGCCCGCACGGGCTCGGGCTGGGGCTCGGGGCCCGGGAGGGGCGGTCAGCGGCGGGGAGCGCCCGGGAGGGGCGGGGCGGGGCGGGGCGGGATCCGGGGCTGCGCTCTGGCCGCTGCGTGAGGAATGCGGCCTTTGGCTGGTCCCGGACCTGCATTCCGGCCGGCGCAGGAATGTGAACAGTGTGTTCACTGCGCGCTCTGAGCGCACAAGTTGGTTCTCCTCCCCCTTGGAGAACGCCGGCCCCCTCTGAGCCACCCCTCCGAGCCCCTGGCACGTCCGTCCGTCCGGGAGGACAGGGCCTCGAGGGGGGACTCGCAGGAGGCACCGGACAGGGGTGCGGCGGGCGGGAAGCCCGCAGGGGTGCGCTCATGCACTGGGAAAGCCTGGCCACTAGCTGAAAGGGGAGATAGGACCTGCCCCTCTCTGTCATCAGCCTCAAGGGGCACAGGGTTCAGATTTCAAAATGTGCCCATTTAGGGGGCATATTGTTAATGGCAAGACCTGGGGAGAGACGGGGAGCAGGGGGGAGCAGACAAGACAGTTTGGGATTAGGTGCTTTCTGACCGCCCAGGGAGTGACTGAATACCTAACAGCATTTAACTCATTCATTTACCGACAGTCTGCTGCGTGCCAGTCCCTGAGATTAATTTTGGGGGCACAGAGATGAAGTCATCCCCTGTCCTTGAGGGGCTGACATTCTGATCTTTGAGACAGTCTCTGAAACACCCAGGGAGAGCTGGGGGAGCCCAGGGTGTCGGGGAACACCGAGGAATAACCCAGATTGGGGGTGGAGATCCAGGAGGACTTCCTGGGAGAGGCTGCAAAGTAATTTGGAAGACCAGTAGGAGTCAGCCCAAAAGATGGGGGAAGAGTGTTTTAGACAGAGGGAACCTTGTGTACAGCGGAAGAGCCTGTGGTCCAACTGGTCCCCAAACTGAGCGTAAGTCTGCTCCAGGCCTCTCTCCATGCCTGCCAAAGGCCCAGCTGAGTCACAGTAAGGGTCAGGGTGTCCACCTCAGTCCACCCGTGATGTCAGCTGGTCTGTGGAGCCTCTCTTCTGCAAGAGGCACAGCAGTGGCCTGTGAGGAGTGAGAAGAGAATCAGGGCTCAGCACACTGCTGTGGGAGTATTGTGGGGACTGACAGATAATCCCCATCAAGCATCTGGCATGGGGCCTAGCACCTAGTAGGTGTATACATTGGCTCTGTATACACTGGCTGGTCTCTCCACACCTTCCTGATTGACCGATTCCTCTTCCCCTTCATGGTACTGGTTTCTGGTCCTGAAAAGGCAGCTGTCCAGCTCTTCATCCCTGGGGAGGGGCCTGGTCAAGGGGAAGACCATGCGGGTCTAGTTATGGAACTTCCTGATTTTTGTCCCTCCCTGGTTTGGGGGTGGTAGCATGCAGCACATGAGACTGGCATGGTAGAGGCCATCAGAAAGGTCCTGGGATACATCCAGGGCACCCGGTGCTGTGGGCAAGGAGGAATTGGAGCAGAGAAGGGCCTTGCTTGCAGGTGCAGCGTGGGAGATTGGTCCATGGGCTGAGAACAGGATGAATGAAGCAAGGAGGGTCAGGGTCAGGAAGGCTGAACTTGGGCAGTATCCAGGAAAGGACTGATGGGAGCTTGGAGGGCAGGGACAGAAAGCAGAGCTGGGATGTTGTCACTGGGGAGGTAGAAGAGACCAGACCCTTCCACTGATTAGCTGCAAGGTGGGGCCAGGACTCTAAACCCCCTACTAGATCCTCACCCGGCTTGGGTCAGTATGGATCTGAGCACACGAGGCCACAGGGGATCATAGTCTGTGTGTCCCACATGTCACTGAGTGATGGAACAGGAATGTTTATATCCAGAAGTTCTTTGTCAGCCCCCCCTTCCCAGGAATGCACTGGGACCTAAATTCTGTGTGCAGAGGAAAAGTGCAGGCCTTGGAATGGCCTCTCCAGCATTGTTCCTCTGCAAACACAGGAAGATGGGTTTCCTTCAGCTTTGTGCTGCTGACATCTGAATCCGGACCCCTCCCCGAGCCTTTGGGGTCAGAGAGGGAGGCAGAGGACCAAGCAGTCGATGGAAAATAAACACCCACCTCTGCTTTTTTGACTTATTTCATGTTCTTAGAATTTCCTCTCTTGGATTCTGGCTTTGTTATTTTAAAATTCCACACGTTGGTTGGGGTTGAGAAAATCCCGTTTCTATTGCTATGGAGAGGCAGCTCTACACTGGGGGCACAGAGTCTTGGCGCCCCCAGAGAAGTAAGCCAGCCAGCGGGCCTGCAGCCCAGTCTCCAAGTGAGTTCCTGAGTCAGCCTGTGCGCGGGAGGCTCTCGGGGCTGGGTGTGTGTGTCTCTGTGTGAGCATGTGCTAGTCACACAGCTGGAATGTGGCAGTGTTGTGGTTCCAGCTCTCTGGGCTGGAGCCACACTGCGGTAATGATGGCTCCATCTGGGGACTTCCAAAGGGGGTTCTAGGTGGGCCTGGGCAGTGTATAAACTGAGAGGACAACTCCAGCCCACCAGAGCCCTGCCCCACGCCCACGCACCCAAGACTCAGGCTGCTGTCTCCTCTAAACTCCATGCTGTGGACACCTGGTCCTGTGCTGCCCTTCCATTGAGGCCTCTGCCTTTCCTTCTCCTCTCTTGGTACCCATTCCCTTTTCCTTCAGGGGATGTATACAAAGATTTAGGCACAAGAATAATCATTGCAGTGTTAACTGCCTTCACAACTCATTCATTCATTCATTCTTTCATCCATCGATTCGGTCATCCAATAAATATTTATTAAGTGCTTACCAGATACCAGGCATTGTACTGGATTCTGGAAATACAGAGACAGAGAAACTGGAAAACTGGAAACAACCTAAGGATCCCAACAATTAGTGGCATAAAGTATGGAGTGTCCACATGACACAGGGCTGGGATGAGGATGAAGCAAGTGAAGTAGGAGTACCCCAAAACCCCATAATCAAGACAAATGATATTTTAATGTGACTTTTTAAAAATAAAAATTAATCCCTGGTGAACCAAATATCAAACTTGTAAATAAAGACAGGCTCAGTAACAGTTCTGTGATAGGTCATGTTTGGACCTGGGGGAAAGGAAAAATTAGTCATACAATACATTGACAACATGTCACGCAAACATTAGGATATGTCAAGGAAGTTTGCTTATTGATGTGTAAAGAAACTCATGGCATATTGTTGAGTGAAAAAAGGGAGATCACAGAGCCATACATAAAGTACGATCCAATTAAAATGTATCTAGGTACTGGAGATCCTGAAAGAGCCTATGGTCTGGATGTTAACAGCTCTTAACAGCTCTTTCCTCTGGAATTAACAGTTATTTTATTGCCTTCCTTTTGCCTATCTGTGTTTCCTGGTTATTTTAATGGCAAAGATGTAATATGTGTATAATTTTCTCCAAGATTTTTTTTTCTAAGATGGAGTCTTGCTCTGTTGCCCAGGCTGGAGTGCAGTGGTACGATCTCGACTCACTGCAACCTCCACCTCCCAGGTTCAAGCGATTCTCCTGCCTCAGCCTCCCAAGTAAGTGGGACTACAGGTGTGCGCTACCACGCCCAGCAAATTTTTGTTTTTTTTTTTTAGTAGAGATGAGGTTTCACCATGTTGACCAGGCTGGTCTTGAACTCCTGACCCAGTGATCTGCCTGCCTCAGCCTCCCAAAGTGCTGGGATTACAGGCCTGAGCACCCAGCCTCAAAGATTTTTTTTTTTTGAGACAGAGTTTTGTTCTTCTTGCCCAGGCTGGAGTGCAATGGTGCCATCTTGACTCACCGAAACCTCTGCCTCCTGGGTTCAAGCGATTCTCCTGCATCAGCCTCCTGAGTAGCTGGGATTACATGTGTGTGCCACCAAGCCAGGCTAATTTTGTATTTTTAGTAGAGACGGGGTTTCTCCATGTTGGTTAGGCTGGTCTCAAACTCCTGACCTCAGGTGATCTGCCCGCCTTGGCCTCCAAAGTGCTGGGATTATAGGCGTGAGCCACTGTCCCTGGCCTCAAAGATATTTTTTAAAAAACAGGAGCATTGCAGCAGAGCATGCTGGTCTGTAGAGACTCCCCACATCACCCTCTTCTCAATGTTGAGACTGAGGCAAGGCTGGGATAACTCTCCCACTTCCTAGATGAGAAAGCTGGGGCTTGGAGAGGCTGAGGCATGTAGTGGTGCCAGCCTCTGAAGGCAGGAGAGTCCTCGGGGTCCACATTGCCCCATAGCATGGCTGCGGCTTTTGTGTGCCAGCTTACGCTGAACTTTCTCGGTCTTTCCCTTCGTGGCCTGGCTGCTCTCCACTGGCCTACCCCTTCCACTGATGTTTGTTTTCAACTGAGAACACAACTATACGAAGAAAGCCTGGTTAGATGTGACTGGTCCCGTCTCTGGGCCCTAGATCAGTGAATGAGAAGTGGGCTTGTGAGTGACTGACTGAGGGTGTGAGTGATTCCAGTTAGAAAGTATTTCCAATGTTGTGTTTTTCTCTTTGGCACAGACACACCCTGCAGACTGGCATGAATCATAAGTAATTCCCTAAAGCCCCCATCTGCCTGGAAATGCCTAGTGGTATTTCCCACAGTTTAGAAGCCATCAGCCCTGCATGCCAGCAGGCTTAGCTATTCCCCACCCAGCCACAAACTTTTGCCCATCCCCTGGGGAAAACACTGGAGGGAGAGGAGCTTGAGGCGGAGGTGACACTTCTGGAGACTACCATCATTCTGGGATTTTGCTCACAGAAGCCTCAGGGCTGAGATCCTCCAGTAGGCTCTCTGTGACTTCCTAAGCCTGATGTCTTAAGCATGATGCCTGAGGGCCAGAAGAGAAGCCCTTTCTCTCTTAAGAGGTGGGTTCCAGGCTTCAGCTTTCTCTCAGGAGTGTGTGGTATCCACTTGTCTACTGAATGCCAAGAAGCAAGAGTGCTCTTGGTTCTAAGTGTGGATATAGCAGGTTGCATTTCTCAAAGATGGTGGTGACACTATGGCTGCTAACTATGGCTACTATGTAGACATAACTAAGTTATGATCAGTGATATGCAAGTGGAATTGTTGTTTGGGAATCTCTGGAAAGATGCCTTCAAAGGGAGGTGGAAGGCCCTTCTTGTCCCTTTCTCCATCCTGCTGCCTGTAATACAGATGTGATGACTAGAGTTCTAGCAGCCTTCTTGGACAATGAAGACTTGGAGTCAGGGGTATTTGTTAATAACAGAAACCCAGAAGCTATGAAAGAAGAGATAAACATATTTGACTAGATTAGAATCTTACATTTTTGTGGCGAAAGCACAAAGAGAATAGATGAACAGATTTGGAAACCATACTTGTAAATCAGAGGACAAAGGGCACAAAGAACATTTACAAATTGCCAAGAAAAAGATAAATGATTCAATTAAAATACTGGCAATTTATGGAATGGCAGTTTCAAAGAGGCAAAAAAATATGAAAAATCATTAATAGTAAATGATTAGGTCCGCTTGAAAAAAATAAAAAGACTGGGAATACCTATTACTGGTGGACCTGCAGAGAAAATTCACTTGGAATGTGACTTTCTCCAGCTTTTAAAAAAATCAATTCTATGGCCTGGTGCAGTGGCTCACGCCTGTAATCCCAGCACTTTGGGAGGCTGAGGCGGATAGATCACCTGCGCTCAGGGATTCAAGACCAGCTTGGCCAACAAGGTGAAACCTCATCTCTACTAAAAATACAAAAAACTAGCCAGGCGTGGTGGCAGGAGCCTGTAATCCCAGCTACTTGGGATGCTGAGACAGGAGAATCGCTTAAACCCGGGCAGCGGAGGTTGCAGTGAGCCGAGATTGCACCATTTCACTCCAGCCTGGGCAAAAGATTGAAACTCCATCTCAAAAAAAAAAAATGATAAATATTACATAAAATTAATAATTTTACATATTATAACTTGTACAAATTATGTCTATAAGTATATTTTGACCACGAATTCAGTCCTTCTCATCTGTCCTATACAGGATAGCGTGTATTACAGTATTGTTCATAGTGTCCAAAAATTGGAATTAAAGGGAATGCTAGCCAGGCTCAGTGGCTCATGCCTGTAATTCCAAACTTTGGGAGGCTGAGGCGGGCGGATCACTTGAGGTCAGGAGTCCAAGACCAGCCTGGCCAACATGGTGAGACATCATCCCTACTAAAAGTACAAAATTAGCCAGGTGTGGTGGTGCACACCTGTAATCCCAGCTACTTGGGAGGCTGAGGCACAAGAATTGCTTGAACCCAGAAGGCAGAGGTTGCAGTGAGTCGAGATAGTGCCAGCCACTGCACTCCAGCCTGGCGACAGAATGAGACTCTGTCTCAAAATAAATAAATAAAAATAAATAAATAAAGGGAAGCCGAATAGATTATGGAGCATTTATATTTAGGAATGTTATTTACCCATTAAAAATAATAAAGTAGAGATAAATCAGTGATTAATTTTCATTAGATGTTTATGAATAAGAAAAACAAGATAAGGAAAAGGTTATACATTAGTTAGGCAAAACAGTGATTTAAAACCTATGTGTGTATATGTATGTTTTGTCAGTCTGAGTTCTGCAAGGATCAGTGACCAAGATGGGATTCCTCTTGCAAGAGATCTATTGGAAAAAGCTCCTGTGATTGAACAATGGGAGGTGCCTTCTCAAAGCTGCAGCGTATTCACACTTAAGGCTGTGTGTATGTATATGGGTAGAGATACACGTATGTATATCATATATGTGAATATATATGTATTATATATATTTATATATGTGGATAATGTATACATATATGCAAATGGTGTGTATACATATGGCTATGTTTGTGTGTGTTTATATGTTCATGTATATTTGTATATGTAGGCTTAGAGAAAAGTATGGAAGGATATGCAGTAGGTTATTATAATACATATTTTATGGAGAAGGGGAGTCCTACAAAAAAAAACAAGAAGGAAAAATTGCAGTAAAACCCCTCACATTTCAGACTTCTATATTCAATTGCCCATACCACACTTGAAAAATTTTAATACTTTACACCAGGCGTGGTGGCTCACACCTGTAATCCCAGCACTTTGGGAGGCTGAGGCAGGCGGATCACCTGAGGTCAGGAGTTCAAGACCAGCCTGGCCAACATGGTGAAACCCAGTCTCTACTAAAAATACAAAAATTAGCTGGGCGTGATGGCACACACCTGTAATCCCAACTACTCAGGAGGGTGAGGCAGGAGAATCACTTGAACCCAGGAGGTGGAGGTTGTGGATCATGCCACTGCACTCCAGCCTGGGTGACAGAGCGAGATTCCGTCTCAAAAAAAAAAAAAAAAATGAAAAGAAAGAAAAATTTTAATACTTTATAAAATGAATTCCTGAGTTTGCCCACCTCCTCAGATCAAACCTGCTGCTCTCCTCAGTCTGATTCCTGTTTCCCTGTCCATGACCTGTTTTCTTCCTGCAGGAAGTCTTTAGATTCTTTCCTTTATGCCAGGTGCTCTGGAATCTCCCCACCACTTGTCCTGCTATGGATCTTGCCCCATTTATTTTACTGTGTACTTGATGGACACTTAAATCCTTAGGTTCTGGAATCGACACCCTCACTCTTGGGCTCTGCTGGGGAGATGTGGCTGAGGAAGAGTCCGAGGGGTGGCTCTTGCCCCTTCCTGGGGAAAGGTGCACGGAAGGCTGATGAGGAGAACTGCCTTTCTCGCCAATTGGCCCATCTGAGTTCTCACCACTGAGTCATTCTCATTATCTCCACTTTTCTAGGGAGGAGGCCTCACTGCTGAGCCTAGAGCAGCACAGTGAGTCAGAGATGAGGCTTTTGTCCCACCTGCCCCAACCCTCGAGCCCTGCTTCCCAGGTCCGAGTTCCCAGGCAGCCTGGCTCAGCCAGTGCCAGTGAGAGGGTGGGTCAGGCTTCAGGACAGCCCAGCACTGAGGACATCTAAAACAGTCTTTATTTATTTATATATTGTTCATAGTGTCCAAAAGTTGGAATTAAAGTGAATGCTGAATAAATTATGGTGCATTCACACTTAGGAATGTTATGCACCTATTAAAGAGAATGAAATAGAGGTAAACCAGTGATTAATTTTAATTAGATATTTATGAATAAGAAAAACAAGATAGGGAAAAGTGTTTACATTATTCAGGTAAAACCATGATTTAAAATCTATGTGTGTATATGTATGTTTTGTTAGTTTGAGTTCACCAAGGATCAGTGACCAAGAGGAGGTTCCACTTGCGAGAGATTAATCAGAAAAAGCTCTGGGAAAAATGTGTGTATATGGATATTTTATTCTATATAAAATATATAGAATAAAATATCTTTAGATGGAATGAAACATCCATATACTTTAAAATGTTTGGATTGAAATACAGTGAAATTCCCCTCCCAGTTTGGTTGCCCTTTTTTAGAGGCAACAGGTGCTGGTTTCTTGTGTATACTTCAAGAGACATTTTAATGCAAAAAAAAAAAAAATAGATGATCTTACAGCCTACAATTCCTTATCTGGAACCCTTGGGGGGCAGGTGTATTTTGGAATTGCGAAGTCAAGGAGTGTTGAAACGTAGTGTGTGTATTCTGTCACACTCCCAGCAGAGCATGTGATAAAATACACAAGTATTTCTGCACCAAGTAAAATAAATAAAGCCATAATCTTCTTGGTTCACTTCAGCCAGGTTTTACTACCAAATGTGTTTGTGTCATTTATTTATTTTTTAATTGTGTTCTTTGGAGATTTTTGAATTTCATAATTGCGGATAAGGGAATGTGGACTTGTGTTTGTTCTAGTCTCCTTATTCAAAAATGTATAGAGCATTCTGCACCTACTGGATCAGACTAAAGAGCCTCTGCATTATTATTATTATTTTTTTGTATCCCCATTACACTAGGTGTCCTCCCTAGTGCATTATACACATGCACCACGGCCAACTTAGTCTGTTCATGGACATTTGGATTGTTTCCAGTCTTCTCCTCAATTGCATCAATGCTGCAATGAATAACATCGTGTACTCATTTAACACATGTGCAAGCATATCTGTAGGATAAATTCCTAGTAGTGAAATTGCAAGGTCAATTAATAATAATGATAGTTGACATCTGCATGGTTATTTACTAGGAGCTGGAAATTGTTGTAAGTGCTTTACAATAATTAATGTATTTTAATCCTTGCAACAATCTCCTGAGAGAGATACCATTATAATTCCATTTTTGCAGATGAGAAAAACTGAGGTACAGAGAAGGTAAAGGACTTGTAGAGCTGGAATTCAAACCAAGGTGTTCTGACTCCAGTCTGTGTGCTAACCATTACATTTGACTGCCTTTTGAAGGTCATGGGAATTAGTAACTTAGACACTGCCAAATTGTCCTCCGCATGGCTTTACCAATTCACGTTCCCACCAGCAGCCTGCGAGGCTGCTTGTTTCCCTGCCAACGCTGCGCTGAATCAAACTTTTTGATCTCTGCCAATCTGATAGGCGAAAATGGTGTCTCACTGTAGTTTGACTTGAATTTCTTTCTTTCTTTCTTTTTTTTTTTTTAGTTGAAGTCTTGTTCTGTCGCCCAGGCTGGTGCAGTAGCATGATCTTGGTTCACTGCAGCCTCTCCCTCTTGGGTTCAAGAGATTCTCCTGCCTCAGCCTCCCAAGTAGTGGGGATTACAGGCACCCACCACCACACCTGGCTAATTTTTGTATTTTTAGTAGAGACTGGGTTTCACCATGTTGGTCAGGCTGGTTTTGAACTCCTGACCTCATGATCCTCTCGGCTTGGCCTCCCAAAGTGCTGAGATTACAGGTGTGAGCCACCGCGCCTGACCAAACTTGAATTTCTCGTACTGTGAGTCAGGTTGAGTGTCTTTTCATCTAAGGGTCTTTTGAACTTCCTTTCCGTAAACTGGCCTTTCATATTTTGTGCTCCCTTTTTCAGTTTGGTTATATCTGTGACTTGTTTTGGGCTTTTTATATCTTAGGAAAATTAGCCTTTAGTGGTTCAAAAGGAACAGATCTTTGCCTAGCTAGTCATTTATCTTTTGTTTTTGCTGGAGGTGGGTTTTGGACAGAGTATTAAGAGGAGAGAAACAAAAGAAAGTGGCTTCAGTGTTGGGAGCTGAAGGTGGGGAGACACAGAGCAGATCGCTGGAAAGAGGTACCCTCTGCCTGGTGAGGCATCAGGGAAGGAAGGTGATGGGGATAGTGAGGAGGGCCCCTTATGGGGACAGGCACAGAGGGTTCAAACATGCCAAGTGTGGCCCACTGAGACTGGAGGCTGGGAGGCGTGAGGACTTCATGACAGACACAAGGGCGCGTTGCCTAGATGCACTGCTCCAAGATGCGCCCAACAGAAGACACAATGCCCCAGTAAAGGACTGCCCAGCTGCAAGCCTGTGCTCAGTGGGCAGCCTACCACTGTTGGCTCCTACAGGGTCTGCTCAGCTTTTGGACGAAGTTCATTATTTTCTTTGAGTGTCTCTGGCCGATGACTGAGCAAGATGGTGGTACCAGGGCCCAGCCGTTCTACTGTTTCCACATTTCCAACATGGGAGTCCTCTAGTGGGCTGTTTTTGTTCTAGCTCCCTGGATGACTGGCAGAGTCACGTGTGCAGGTCTGAGAACTCCACTCTTGCTCTTGCCCAGTTTCATTCACAGGTGTTACCCTTGCCCTCCCTGATCTTGTATTCATAACTCCATCTCAACATCAGCTTCCTGGAAAACACAAGCAGCCCAGACTTTGAAATTCTTTTGGTAAAAATTGACATACATTTTTTTAAAAAGTCACTGTAATATATTTCATACTGTCTGAGCCTAAAGATTTGTTTGTTTTCTATCTGGTGGTGGCTATACATGTCCTTTGGCTTGGACATAAAGTGAAAATGTTGGACTGTGTGTGAAGGCAACTGAGGTTGGCCCTCCCAGTAGCCAGGGGGAATCTGACCTCAGCTCAGGACTTGGAGGAGTGGTGTGGAGTGGAAGCATGAATTGGGTAAGATGTGTGGGAGCACCTTCGATGCCAGCCCCAGGCCTGAGGACACCCCACACAGGGAACGGGGCATAGAAGCATCTTATTTGGCAGCAGCAGGTGGACCTGGTGGTGGCTGGCCCACATCTCCCAGCCCTTCTCTGCCTGGTCCTTTCTCCCCACCTCTGCTCTAGTGTCCTGACAGTTCTCCTGCCCTCTGCATGTTGCCAGAGTGATCTGATGACACCACTTCTTAGCTGTAGGCTTTGGATGGTAAAATCTGGAATCCACCCCCTTGGTTTGTGACTCAAGCCTCTTTGTATACTGGCTCCTTTTCAGTCTCTTTTAACTACCCCATCCTTTCTTCCCTATGCTCCACACTCAACAAGAGCTCTTGCCATTCTGAGAACCAGGGGGGCTCTGTGTCCCTCTGTCCCCATCACTGCTAATCTCACTGGCGGGAATACCTTCCTGTTTCTCCTCACTCCTCAGGGCTCCTCAGTGGATATAAATGCATGTGTTTGGTTTGCCACGTTTAAGTTTCCTCAAGAGACTGTAGTAAATATTTGAAGTGGTTTTAATTAGAAAATACCTTTCATTGCCTACTCCCCTGTAGAACTACCATATCTTTGAAGATTTTCAGTGCAGAGACTGGACCACTTAGGGTTAGGTTATATGGGTTAGACATACCATCTTGAGAGACAGCCCGAGAAGCATTTCTTGGCCATTCTTCTTATACCATTCCTATTGTACATATCTCTGGGACCACAATCGCCGATCACCAACAAAACCACTAATTTGTGTCAGACATTCTTTCAACTCTCTTACCAAGATTGCTTGAATGTTGAAATGCGCTAGGATGTAAGTCAGCCAGAAAACACTAACTGAGCATATAATGTGGGCAGTGCATTGTGGTAGGTGGTAGGTCAGCAGGTTGTGAGAAAGCATGATGGACAACGTCGTACCTGCCCCCATGGGAATGGATTGCTCAACTGGACGGGCAAACACCTGTCAGCTGATGGCCATGTATGGCTATGCAGGTCCTTAGTGACAGGGGCCCTTGGAGAAAGGCAGTCACTGCAACTGGGGCAGCCATGGAGGGCTCCCATCAGGAGGTGGTGATGGAGATGGATGTGGAGGAACATCAGGGATTAGGAGAGACTAGAGAAGTGAAGACGTCCTCTAGAGAGAAGGTGGCTTGATGAATCACTCAGGAGGAGCTCTACTTATTTTGTTTGATGAGCCTGGGATGCATCAGATATCTCTTTAAAGCACCAGTTCTCAAGCCTGGCTGAATATTTTAATTACCTGGAAATGTTTAGAAATACAAATACTTGGGTTCCACTTCCAAAGAGTTCGACCGGATTGTCGTGGGGTGTGGTGTGGGCACTGGGACTTTAACACCTTTCCAGGATGGTCAGGTGGTGAGAGCACTCTCCTGCCAGGCCTCCAGCTCACGCCTGTTGGGCTCTGACACTTCCGAGGCAAGCCTCTCACACCATCTCTTAAATCCCACTCACACCCCTGGCCTCAGGTTCCCAGGAGGATTTCTTTGCCTGCTTCGCATTCAGGCAGTCACAAGGTGGTCCCCTGAGCCACAGGCTGTTTGGCTTTTCCTCTGCTCAGTGCCCCTCTTCTGGCACTTTTGGAGCTCTGAGGAAGCAGTGGACGAGTTCCGTGTGGCCCAGCTGTGGCCATTTCCAGAGGGCCTGGGGCTGAGCTTCCTGAGGGCACATCTACACACACCCGCTGGGCAGGGGACCTGTGTGCCGGTCACAGATGTGGTGCCGGAAGGGGATTTTTCTCTTGCTGTATTTCCTGCCATTGAGCAGGACCTGAATAAAGTCCAGCTCCCTTTTTGAGGCAATCTTTGCCGAGTGGTCTCAGGAATGCCGTTCCTCATTTCAGGGAATTCTGTAGGTGGGGCTGCTGGCCCCCAGCCAGTGCGTCTAATGGCGAACATGCACCAGTCACAGTTTGAGCCCCCGCCCCCGGAGGCCACGACTCTGCCTCCTCTTCAGCAGTGTAGCAGGCATCCGATCGTCTGCAGGAAAGAGGACAGAGGTTTGGCATGATTTTCTGGCAAGAAAGATTGCTCCACTCGGGGGTTTACAATCAAGGTGGGAGATAAAATTCTCTGGCTCTTGAGGCCTTTTCATTTAGTTATTAATTCAAAAATATCTTTAAGGATTTTGTTTTTTAAATGATACATATTCTTTCTTAAAAGAAAAAAATGCAAATGGCAATGTACCCAGAAGAAATGGAAAACCACTGGCCAGAGAAAGCCTTTGTCATTAATGCTTTTTGGGCCTCTGAGAAACCCATTTCTGCTGGCACTGAATGTGTGTTTCTCCAGGCAGGGGCAGGGATAACATGACCCCTGAAAGCACTCGAAGCCCTGGGTTACATAAGTAATGTGATGACTCTCTCCACAGAGCCCCTCTAGAGACATCCCACCGCCCTGCCCTCCTGGAAAGAACGTTCAGCGTGTCCCACACCAGAACCCATCCAAGGAGAGAGGAATGCCGAGATAGTGGCTCATCTTCCTCGGTCCCAGAGAGGCCTCGGAGCAGTCCTCTCTGTTGCTTCACAGCCCTCCAACTATGCAAAGAATGCGAACCATTTCCCATGTGACTGGCAACCATGAAGCAATTCTGCGCCCAACCTCCCCAAATATCTGCTTTGCAAACAGATAAAACAGAGAAGCATCCTGAAAATGTGCTGTTGGGCCATTCACCTTAGGCGGTTGTGCTGTCTGCTTGCCTGCCAGGAGGGTTTCTGCTTCCACAGTCCAGCCTAGAGCTGCTGGGGAGCCAGTTTGGGATGTGGCCATGTTCCTTAAGGGGGCAGAACACAGAAAATTCTCCGGAAGGGGCTTCGCAAGGAAATGGGGACCAAGCGACGCTGGGGGCTCTTTGAAGGGATCTGGCTCCCATCCCAGTGCTGGACTAATTGCTGGCCAGTCCTTGGGATCACCTGGGAGCCCTTTGGCTCCTGAGATGTCTGGGCATGAGGCTGCCTTCACCAGCCACAAGAACCCAAACCCACCTCAACCAGCCTTTGGCATCTGCAGTCTGCACCAGCTCTAGTTTTGTGTCCTGAGTGGCTGGAGGCAGTGGCAGGGAGAGTGTATGCCAAGCCTGGCAGAGGGAAGGAAGAGGAAGAGGAAGAGGACTTAACTTTCTCAGTAGTTTCAGCCTTCCGAGAAACTCTAGAATGCCTTGCTGCACTATGGCAGGCATAATCAGGTCCCAGTGACCTACATAACCTTCCAGACACTGGGTGAATGGAAGCCCTGATTCATGTCAGGGGAGCCTGACAGAGGAAGGGTGGGGGCAGGGAGGTTTTATAATCCTGAGACAGTGAAACCACCTAAATATTTAGTGATGACTGAGTCACCGTATGTCCACAGGGTGGAATATTATGTCAAAGTGATTAGTACAAAGACTATTTAGCAATATTGCAAGTGTTTATGATATAGTATTAAATGAACAAAAGGAAGATATATGCCTTTATGGCACCTGAACAAGAGAAGACTGGAAGGGGATTTAAAAAAATAACAGCTGTGGCCAGGTGCGGTGGCTCATGCCTGTAATCCCAGCACTTTGGGAGGCCGAGGTGGGCAGATCATGAGGTCGGGAGATCGAGACCATCCTGGCCAACATGGTGAAACCCTATCTACAATAAAAACACAAAAATTAGCTGGGCATGGTGGTGTGCTCATGTAATCCCAGCTACTCGAGAGGTAGAGGCAGGAGAATAGCTTGAACCCAGGAGGTGGAGGTTGCAGTGAGCCGAGATCACACCACTGGACTTTAACGAGACTCCATCTCAAAAAAAAAAAAAAAAAAAAAGAGAGAAACCAGTTGCTCTGCTACAGTGGTATCATTAGGAACCTTATTCTTCAAAAAGAAAGTAGCTTTACAGTCAGACAGAGCTGGACTAGTAGCTTAGATCTATTTCTTACTAGAAACAATCTTGACAGGTAGCTTAATGCGATTGGCTTTCCATCTGTACAATGGGTACAGCAATTCCTGCTTTACAAAATTCCTGTGAAGATGAATCTGATTGTGCATTTCTTCCCTTCTTGCCTTCCTTTCTTCCTCCTCTCTCCCTCTACATATTTTTCACTAATACCGCACAACTCAGTTGCCCACAGAGGATTCCACAACTGAATTATCCTTGGGTCTGCTTAAATCCCTTTTGCTCTCGGGGAGGTTTCTGGCCTGTTTCTGCCCTAAGCAGAGCTGTGAATGAGGAGGGTGCTAATGATGAGACGATCTGGGTGGAATTGGCAGGGGAGGCTGGGCTGGTCCTCGCTCTCAGAGCAGCCACAGTGCTGTGTGTTGCCAGCTCAAGCAAAGTCACAAAAGCCTTGGAGGTTGAAGCAGGAGTTTGGGAACCTCCCTGACTGATACCACGCTGAGCAAACCCCTTTCCTGTCTCTGCTGCCATGGCCTGGCTCAAGCTCTCTTTTTAAAAAAATTATTTTTGTATTGACAAATACAAATTGTATATATTTATGGTAAACAACATGGTGTTTGGAAATATATATACATCGTGGAATGGCCAAGTAGAGCTAATGAACATATGCCTTAGCTCATACTAATCATTATGTTGGTGGGGAGGGGCAGAGGGGAAACATGTAAAATCCACTCTCAGCAGTTTTCGTGTATACAAAACATTCTTATTATAGTCACCATAGTGTACAATAGATCTCTTGAGCTTATTCCTCCTAACTGAAATTTTGTATCTTTTGACCAACATGTTCCCAATCCCTCCCAAATCAGACCCTCTTACCACTAGCAAGATCTAAGGTTCCCCAGGCCTGAGTCAGATGCCATTGGTGGACAATTGACGTGACCAATGGCAAGTGAATCTTCCCTTCCCTCCCCTCCCCTCCCCTCCGCTCCCCTCCACTCTGATGTGATGTCCCTGTGATGTCCTCTCTCCCTTGTTTGTCCGAAGGACTCCTATTCAACCTTGGCAGCCTTTTTAGGGGTCCCTTTCCTCTGTGAAACTGTCTTGAACTCTTTGTAAAGGGTTAATCCCACCTTCCTCTCTACCTTGAATCACACATTTAATTGAATCACGCATTTAATCATGCAAAACCCAAAGCCTCCTGTTTACTTGTCTGTTTCCTTGCCGAGGTGGTCTCTGCGGACCCGGCACATACCTAATTTAGTTCAGGATCCTGGATCCTTCCACAGTGGTTGGAATAACAAGTGCTCCACACTAATGAAGATGCAGTCGTTAGCTGTTGTTTATGAAGTGCTCTCTGAGCATTACCCATTCAATCCTGACATCCACTCTAAGAGGAAGAAACTTTTGACACACGTCTGTCTTTTAGGCATGAGAAAACTGAGAGGCTCAGAAAAGGTAACTCATTTGCCAACAGTAGATAAGTGAAGGAGCAGATTTGAATCCTGGCTCTCTGATTTTTGTCCTAGGCCCTCCCCTACTCACTTCCCAGTCTGCTGAGTACAAAGTTGACTCCTCAGTGGGGTGTACAGGTGGACCCTGGCCTCAATGAGGTCAGGGGACTCCTGGGCACCAGGAGCAGCAGCAGCTTCATGCCTGGCTATAGAGCACCCGATCCTGCCCTTTCAAGGTTATGGTGTTGGGGAGGGGGATGGGAAACAAGAGAAAAGAGAAAATAGAAGTTGAGTCAGATGCCCTGTGGAATTTCTGGCCTTTATTGAATTCTGGGAAAAGAAAAAAAATGGCTGTGCTTATTCCAAGTATGTTGAGATAATAAGGAGCTCTTTACTGTTGATATGCAAAAATTTCTGGCAGCCAGCACCTGCAAGCAAGAGGCCTGGAATTTGTGAGACCCAGGCACCCTAAGCTGGAGCCCCAGGCTCCACAGAAGGGAAGCTGGGCCAGGCAGTGAGAAAGGAAGGGGTGGAAAGGACTCTCCTCAAAGCCCCAGCATTTCCTGCAGCAGAATTTCATCTCTGACCCTGGAATGTGGGCTAGCCCCTCCGGTACGGAAAGGGAAGTGAACAGGCTGCCTCCCGTTGTCCCTCTGGACACCCCACTCCTTGGCCCTCCAGGCTCATGAGCCCTTTTTCTTTGGGAGCATTGGGCCATCTAGTAGCAGAGCCTCATTTCTCAGCAGCCCTCTCCTCTGAGGAGAGGCTCTGCCGGCTTGTAGCTCTGGAGAAATGCACTGAGTTGCTTTCAGAATCCCTAAACTCCCCATGCCACCCCTTGTTCAGGGAAGATATGATCAAAGTCAAAAAAGCACAAGAGACCCAGATAATAGGTAATGGCATGTTTCTAGGGGATGAGGGTGGATGGACAGAGATAACAACGGCTTGAGCCTTCCCATTCCCATGCTCTCTGGAATGCTCTTTCTTTATGCAATCTCAGACAACTGAGTTGAAAATTGAAAAAAGGCAATTAGCTCTGTCCATGCATTTAAATGTCCATGAATTCAGTCAACAAACATTTGTTCATTCATTAAATGTGTGCCCTGGGGCTGGATACGGTGCCAGCTGTTGAGTATTTGGAAATAGCTGAGACTGATGTTTCTCACTAGGAAGGGGGCACACATGAGAATCACATACTCATGGGGGCCCCTCTCAGGACTCTTCTCCATCCAGCCTGATAATTAAGACTTTTGGGGAGGTTGTCTGGGTATGAGGACTTAGAAAATCTCCCCAGCTGATAAGGATATGAAGCTCTGGTTCAGATGCAAGGAGCAGATTGGAAGTAGATTTGTCCAAATGTACCTCCGGTCCGATCTCTCTGCGGAAGTGTAGGCACAGTCTCCCACTGGGATTCATGAATTTGTTCATTCATTCCAGTGGAATTTTTGCGTTCTTGCCAGGTGCCATGCCCTATTCTAGGCATTAGGTTGCAGACCCTGCCTTCCTGGGACTCTCACAGGGCACCACTCCCATTCCCTGCTCCCATTTCATTCTCTTAAAAGCCCAAGGCCTTATAGTGAGCCAGTGACCAGGCTGGTACCTCCCTGACGTCCTCTCCCTGCACTCCCCTTTGCCCTGCTCCAGCTGCCTGGCTCCAGCCCGTTCCTCCCAGGCCTCTGCTAGGTGCTTCTTCTGGAATGCTCCCCGAAGAGGTTGCCTCTGCTCACTCTCAGAACCACAGCCTTCCCCTCCCACCCAGCAATGCTTTACCTGCTCTTAGGCTTCTTCTCCCTAGCACTTACCACCTTTAACATTCTCTGTCACTTTGAGATTTCTGAGTCCATTGTTTGCTGTCCTCTACCTCCCCTACCAATTCTGTGGAATGTAAGCCCCTGGAGGACAGGGTCTTTGCTTTGATCATGGGTGTAGCCCAAGCATCTAGAACAAATAAAGGGGTACTCAATAAATAAATATTTATTTAAATTTTGAAATATTATTTGCTTGAATGAATTAAGCAAATAATAACAATAATAACACTGGTGAGTGTAAAATTACACCTGTGGGAAGTGCTGGCTACCAAGAATGAGTGAAATTAACTGAGCTTCTCCCAGCTCATCAACGCTATAATTTTTACTTCTGTTTTTCTTTGAAACATCATTCACTGTTTACAATTATCCAGTGTGGCCAAGACCATTCCATTCTATTTTTGCGATCACTGTGCTTTTCCCACGGTCCTGGCCTCAGGAGAAGAGAGCGCGTTGAAGTCAGAGGAGCAGGCTTCGGAGAGCCCGCAGCCCAGGGCTCTCTGGCATCCCCATGAGTGAGGCCGGCAGGGGAGGATTGGTGGCCAGTCACGTATTCAGTCAGCACGAGACACTGAGCCTGTTCAGAAGGCTGAGATAATGGGATTTCAGAACAATTGTAAAAATACCTAACATGCCAGCAGGGAGTTAAACAGCAGATTCACGAGATTCTGAGGCTTCTGGTCGTTCACGGAAGCCAAGGGAGAGAGAATTCCAAGATGAGCATGTTACAGCATGCCAGGTATTTTGAGGGGGCAGTGCTTGTCATGAGCTGACCACAGTGACCCCATCCCCAGGATCCCAGCAGAGATGGGAATAGCCACTACTCAGACAACCAAGGACAACCACATCAAGGAATTAATTAGCCCATCAAAGAAAAGAAGTGTCAGTTAGAGCCCTGAAGGTAGCCAGTCCTGTCCCAGCCTGGCCCAGAGAGTAGAGATAACAGCAGCCTTAGTCTAGCCATCTGGATCCTCACAGTCCCAAGGACGGGGTGGGGGTGGCAGATTGTTGTGGGCTAATGCCCCCAGTCAGGCCCTTTCTTCTGTCGCTACACTCTCCTCCAGGCAGCTTTTGGCATCTGCCTATTGGGAGTGAAATAAGCATTCAGTATGTTGGCGAGGGTAACTCTGAGGGCTAGTGTCTGGTTTGGTTGAAGCTGTCCCTTTCCCAAAGACAAGGGACGGGCTCCAGGAAGGCTGGGAGAGAGAGCAGACTGCACTAAGGAAAGAGTGCCATCTTGTATTCTCTGGAGTAGGAGGGTACCTAACAATATTTTTTTTGGTGCCCCAGCCACTGCTTGGTGCCCCAGAGGCACCACCCTTTTTTAAAGACACCGGGGACAGTCCCTGGTAAGCAGAAATATGGTGGACACGGATGGCTTAGCTGAGAAGCTGGCCGTGACCACAGGAACAATGGAAAGAGCCTGGTGCAAGGTTCTCAGAGAGGGCAATGTGAGGCCGTCCACAGGAGTTTGCAGGGGAGCAGAGATGACAGAGATGCCAGCCCAAGGAGGCTGCAGGAAGGAAGGCCAAAGCAGGAGGTGGCATGGGCTGGGTCAGAGCTGGCACATTGCAGCAGGAGTGAGACGAGTTCACAAGGAGGAAGAAATGCCAGGAATTCCTTCTGCTAGCAGTGAATCCAGGCTAGAATTGTTTGTGAATTTGATTTAGTCATCCCTGTCTCAAGTACCTTCTATGGTTCTGACACCCCTAGATCCCCGTCCAAATTCATCGTTGCCTGCAAGGCCTCTACCACCAGCACTGATTTCCTTTCTTGGCTTCTCCCAAGCCTCAGGTCCTAGGATCCCTGCCCTTCTTTAGCTGTGGCTCCTTCCTTTATGCTTTTGCTCTTGTGTTTTGATCATCTTTTCCCATCTTTCCTTCACAATAAAACACTACCACTTCCTGGAAGCCTTTCCGAAACATCCTGGCACGCTTGGTGACCCAGAGCGGCTCTTTCTTCTGGGAGTATCACTTCTTGAGCCACAGACACATCAACATAGATGATCCAAGGCCTCAGGTAATGTGCATGGAATGAAGAAGTCTTTTGTGAAGGCTGGAGGTCAGGGGAGCTTAGCTTCCCCATTCTCCTTCACCCAAGCTCATGTAAACCTCCAATTAAAAGCCAGTCTCCCCAAATGCAAATGGAAAAGCAAAAAACGACAGTGCTAAAGTCAACATACAAAGAGCATAGAGCAGGAAGGCCTCCAAAATCCCATCTCTAACCCCACAGTTCAGACAGCAGGCCCCAGAGTAGGCTCCTGGGAGACAGCAGATCCACTGGGGATGAAAGGAGTCCATTAGGGACAAAAGGAGAATATGTGTCTCTCCATATTATACATGCCTCTCATCCACTGGCACATTAAAGGCTCTGAAAAGTCCTGCAGAAAAGTGCCTGTTTGTGTAGTGCATGACACCCATTAACATTGCCCAGCGCTTTGGCACTGGACAGCCTTGAACCTCCTTCTCCTCTGATGTGCCCCACGACTTCAGTCAAATTCCCTGGCTGCTCTGAACGTCAGATGCCTTTTTGCAAAATAAGTTATTATGTGGTCAGTGAAAGCAAAGCACTGGTTTGGCTGGGGTGCTGGGAGGACAGAATAGCTCACAGAGGACACTCTTGTGGTTCTAACCATGCAGTATGGTCCAGGGCTCCTGGGACAGAAGCAGGAATGAGCCATTTGGAGGGCGTTATTCTGGGTTGTATACCCAGGACCCTGGCAGGAGCCACATCCCCCTATCCAGCCAATGGACATGTCACCAAAAAGCGCCCTGCAGGCAGTAGGCATCTCCTGAAGCCCATGCTGTCCTGGCCACCCTCTCTCCAGGCCCATCTTGTACCATTTGGCTTTCCACTCACTAGCCATGTAGAATGTCTGCTGTCCTCCCTGTGCCTTCCTCTCCCTCGTGTCACTCTGCCTCATCCTTCTTCTAGCCTCAGTCTCCTTCTTTAACTGGCCAACTCAACCTGTAGGCCTTAGCTGAGATGGTCTTTCTCTGAGATTTTCTGGCTGCCCCTAGATCACAGGTCTCTTTATGAAGCAGGAACCTCAGCTTCCTGCTTCATAAACACCTGCTCCACATATTATCAGCTTTCTATCATCTACCTCTAGCCAGCTTGAGCTCCTCCAAGGCAGAGATGCTGTGCCATCTGTGCCCAGCACAATATTAAAGAAGGGGCTAAAAACAATGCTTGGGCATGTGATTCTCTGTTCCCTATTGCCCTGGATCTGCTCCTGGTGCCCCCTCCCTCCCTTCTCCTGTGGGAAGCTGTAGATTGCATCATCCTGTTGCTGAAAATGATGAATCACCTCTCACCAAGTCCCCACGTGGTAAAAATCTCTCTCCCAGGAGTACAGGGGAAGTGCCATAGACTATGGCTTGGCGTGGTCATAGGGATCCAGTGAGGGGTGGCAGGGCGCCTGTAGAAGCAGGGAGGGGTTAAGGATCCCAGCCCCTATCCTGTGCACATTTCTGTTTTCTGCCAGCTGGAGCTCTGCAAAAGAGTGGCAATGTGGCCCTTACCTGAGGCAGGGCCTGGGAACTGGGCATCCCTGGAAGATGCTGAGCTGGGCAGTGGCGGGGATGGGGGAGGATGGGGCTCAGAAGCACAGCCCAACCCAGGCTGTCTGACAAGCAATGGGGACGGGAGAGTCCCTAATAGCTGGTGAGGAGCCAGAGTGCAGGGTGGGCCCTCTCCTTAAGCCTGAGGTGGGAGGCAGGCAGCAGCACTGACGCAGGTACGGGTGAGGGCTGGGCCCAAGATGTGGCCCTGGGGCCTTCCAGCTTGGCCAGACCAGCTCAACGAGAAGCCAGGGCTGGGAGGGCCAGGCAGGTGAGGAAGGCTTGCAGCCAGGCCCAATGCCTTGAGAAGCCAATGGGCTCCTAAAGGGTACTTCATTCTGGGTGAGGCCCAAGACGTAGTGGCCATACTTCCTCCCATGCCCAGGGATTCGGGGTCTAAGCAAGCCTGGGCCTGATCCCTGCCATGGTCGCTGCACAGCAGGGAGTCTCCTGGAGTGAGGCCCCAGGGTGGAACTGCTCATGGGCAGCTTGCTTACTCCCACCCCTGTCTGTCTCTCCCAGCCCTCCTGTAGGTCATTTTTGAGAGCTCAAGGACACAGTTGCCAAAGAAATACTACAGGGCACAGCACTGTGGATCTTGGAGTGGAGGATGGTGGGGAAGACAGGGTGAGTCTGCAACTCTTCCAGAAATGCTAATCTTACCTTGCCACTCCCTGCTTGCAACCCTTCCCTGGCACCATGCAGGCACTCAGGGCGGCATTCAACTCTGGCCTTGGCCTACATAGCCCTCCTGGATGGTCTCAATCCCCCACCAGCCTCACC
Organism: Cacajao melanocephalus; assembly: GCA_963573385.1. NCBI lineage: Eukaryota > Metazoa > Chordata > Mammalia > Primates > Pitheciidae > Cacajao > Cacajao melanocephalus. Next base: position 8,810 of record CAUYLG010027908.1, on the reverse strand, counting down.
TTTCCTCTTCTCCACCTGATGGGTCACTTTCCATTTCCCTCTGTCCTGAGTCCCTGAGTGCTTGGACATGGTACTCAAAGGCCACCCCAGCACCCAGCGAAGTCCTGCTTACCCTCCACTTGCTGTTCTAGCAATGAAGTGGCTCTGACCCCCATCCAGATTAGAAGTCACTCCCTGCCTGCAGCCCCACAGCTCCTGCCTCTCCCCTGCCAACCCAGTGTACCACTGAGTGGGCCCAGATGCAACACTCCTGGTAAGTCATTGAGGATACCACAGTAACAGCCTCTGCCCAGCAATTTCCTTCTCAGCCTGCAGGCTCCTCACACTCACCGGTCTGGTCACAGGGTTCAGCCTGTTCTGTCAGATGCTATCTCATCCAGCCTTCCTAAGTGTGAGTCCTAGCCACCCCGACTCCTAGGGGTCCATTGAGCCTAGGGGTGGGGCCTTGGTCACCATGGGCATTATGAAGATGTCCAGGCCAGCGCTGAGATCTTTCACATTGCTGAGATTATGAGGGGCTCTGGGTCCTTATTCTCCATCCTGAGCCCCCTCACCTGTGGGTTCCTCCCATCCCAGGCCTATCACCTCCCTGCATCCCTGTCCTCCCTGCTCTTGGCTTCCTCTACTGGGATACTGCTGGTGAGGCAGCCTGGCCCAGCTTGTTCCTCCCCTCTCCCTGAGCTTGTCTCAGATCAAGCTCTCCGGATCTGAGTTAGCTGCTTGTCCTGTGGCCCTTTTCTGAGATCCTCTCCTCCAGTTTCTGGGGCTGTCCTGGCTTCAACATGCACTGCTAGCTCTCCCCGACGTGCGGGTGAAAGCTTCTCAAGTGATCATTTATTCGCTAACAACTGTTACGTGCAGCCTCTGTCCCACACCAGGCCTAGGCTGGAGCTGCGGCTGCAAGGTGAACAAGCCAGGCCCTGTCTTCAGAGCCTCACAGCATGGTGGGCAAACAATTCACAGAATCATGTTACCTGTCACTGCAGGAGGCAGAACAGGGTGCTGTGGGGGATGGGGGACAAATGGGATTCTATCTGGCAGAGCATCTGGGAAGATGTATTTGAGGCTTTGCAAACTCTCCAGCTATTTGACCTCGGCTGCTTACCTGCTCACACCACCTCCCGATGGCCTCTGTCGTACTCACTGATCTCTGACCACAGCTTTAGGTACAAGTGTCCAGGAAATCCCTTTGCCTTGAGCTGACCGCCTGCTTTTGTGTCCCGCTCATAGGCTCCACATAGGCTGACCTCTTGGCTGCCCCTAGACTGGGGGCCCTTCTGCTTGGTGTACCAAGCCCCAGTAGGGTGCCTGTCACTCAAGGACAGCTGGGGAAAAGAAGGGCTGTGATCCCTAGAAGGAGCATACCTGTGGTCCTGTGCAGCTGAGAGGGGCTCAGGGAGGTCCTCCTCCTTTAAATGCTCTGTTTTCCTCCTGTATGAACCAAAGGGCTCACGTTGCTGCTGCTGCTTTTAAAATTGTGAGCAAATATGTTTGTTGCCAGGGCAGCTTGCTCCAGGATCTCACAGGAGCAGAGGACATGGTGCCTACAGCAAAGCCAGTCCACCATGGGACTGCTGGCCTGTGCCTGCTGCTCAGTGGGGCAGGCAGGATGTGCAGAGGGGCTGGCCTGTCCCCAGGGTCCTGATGACAGGACCAGCTTCAGGAGAAGGCTGAGCTTGTCTGCATGACGGAGCTCCTGCTGACCACCTTCAGGTGAGTATCCCAAGGTGCAGGGTGAAGGCTGTAGGTAGAAACTAGGTAACCACCTTAGCATGCTGTAAGCAGCCTTCCCAGTGCCTGTGGCTCGCCTGGTACACCTCTTCCTACAAGTACAATGACCCTGGTTGCACCCAGCTCCTCAGCAACTGCCCACTACTGTCATGCTCTCAAGCCTGAACCATGAGGTCCTTCTGATCTGACCCTTCTCCTTCTCCACCTAAAACCTGAAAGCCCAGGAAATGCTCTGTTCCCCAGCAGGGTTGTGTCAATCTACATCCTATGCCTTTATACATACAAGCTGTTAGGGCTTCGTCCATCCCCCACATACCAACAGTCTCTTGGGACTCCCCCCAGCCCTGCACATCCCCCCCGCACCACTTGGGAGTCTTACCTAAGGCTCTGGATAGGTGCCTCGTACCCCTATGAGATGTTGGTGGACTCCCCTAAGGAAAGCGGAGCATGCCTACTCTGCGCTATGACTGTGGCAGCCCCATCACCTGCCTGTCATCTTCTCTGACACTCTGACACTTCAGAGGAAAGGATCCATGTCTTCTCTGTTGTATCTCCAGGGCTTGGCAGATGGAATTGCTCAATAAACATTCAACAAAGCAGCTGTCTTAGTCAAGACTCCTTTGGTTACAAGTTTAGGCAAAAGGAAGTTTCTTTGGGAAAGTTCTCATAACTGCAGGGAGAGAGGGGTGTAGATGAGCCTCAGAGATGGCTGGAACCAAGGACTGACACCACACCTGAATTCACTTGCATCTTCTGCCCTCTCTCCAGTTCCTCCCCATGGTGAAGGACTTGACCATAAATGGCTCCAGAGCTTCCTGGCTCCAAATCAGCAGGTGAACTAAGCTACTTCTTTACATTTTCACACTGAAAAATTTCAGGGAAGAATGCTGACTGACCCAACTGGAGCCAATTGCTCACCCTTGGACCAATTACTATGAAGAGGGTAGCCAGGAATATGACATTTCCCATTCAAAGCTCATGGTCAGAAAAGAGTGAAGAGTGGATTCTGGGAGATGGAGGATGCTGCTCTGGGCAGACAAAATGGAGTTAAACGTTATAAGAGGGAACAATTAAGTAAATGAATGAGCCAAGAGCTACACATGTCCTTACAGACAATGGCACAATTTCTGGAGTGTTTGCAAATAATTCTCACTGGTTCTTACTGTAGCCCTATGAACCCATATCTCACAGATGAGGAAAGAGGGTCAAAGTTACAAGTGAAAAAAATGCAGCCAGGGTTCTACCCCCTGATGGCATTTTAGCATGTGTTCTTGGAGGTTTTCCTCCCACAGAAGTGTGAGCAGCTAGACCTCTCCTGTGCAGTCACTGGAGGAGAGGGCAAGTGTCTGTGAGGTGGGGAAAAGGGACTCTGGCAAGGGTTAACTCAGCCCATTTCTGCATCAACTCTCATGTTGAGAAATCTTTTCTTGCCTCAGTCAGCATGAGAACATAACTGCTTCTTTGGGGATTTGAGACTATGCCATCCTTGCTTTAGGGTTAAACTATGATTATTTTAGCTTGTATCTGGAGCCCTAAGGGCCCAGGACATGGGGATCATTATCCAGAACCAGACACGGATGAGAGGTCCTTGACTTGGGACTTAGAGGGCAAGTGAGCAGCTCAGTTTTCACCTCTTACTAGCTCTCTGACCACACATCAGGGAATTCACTGCTTTCTCCTGTGCCTTTATTCTAACACGTGGCACTTGCTCCAGTGCCTCCTAGTCAGGGGGCTAGACTTTGCTCCTTTTTTATTCTGAGATGAAGTCTTGCTCTTGTCCTCCCCAGGCTGGAGTGCAATGGCGCCATCTCGGCTCACTGCAACCTCTGCCTCCCAGGTTCAAGCGATTCTCCTGCCTCAGCCTCCCGAGTAGCTGGGATTACAGGCACCTGCCACCACGCCCAGCTAATTCTTGTATTTTTAATAAAGACAGGGTTTCACCATGTTGGCCAGGCTGGTCTTGAACTCCTGACCTCGGGCGATCCTCCCCCTCCACCGCCTCAGCCTCCCAAAGTGCTAGGATCTCAGGTGTGAGCCACTGTGCCCAGCCTAGACTTGCTTCTTAAGGTCAAGGCCTAGATCTGTTTATCTTATCCTCCCAGAACTTGAAGTCTATGGTAGATGGTTTGCAAACATGGCTTCAGTTGCCCCCTCATTCCTATGTGCACGCCCCTTTGCAACATAACTGCTACTTCTTCCTTGAAGGGGTGGAGTCTCTTTCCCTACCCCTTGAATTTGGGCTTGCCTGTGACTTGCTTTGACCACTAGAATGCAGCAGCCTAGTCCTCAAGAGACTTTGCAGCTTTTGCTCCTGTCCTCTTAGGATCTGCCAATCTACATGTGAACATGCCTAGGCTAGGCTGGTGGAGCATGACAGGCCACGTGGAGTAGACAAATACCATCCCAGCTGAGGCTCGCTAGACTGACCGACTACAGCCAGCACCAAGTGTCAGACATATGAATATGACCATCTTGGACCTTGCCCCACAGTCAAGCCAGCAGAAGACTGCAGCCCTGTGAATGCGCTCAGGGGAGACTAGCAAGAGAATGTCTCAGCTGAGCCCAGCCCGAATTGCTGACTTACAGAATTATGAGCAAATAAAATGGTTGTTTTCAGCAGCTGAGTTTTGAAGTGGTTTCTTACACAGTAATAGAAAATGGGTAAAGGGTAGTTCCTAGTTGTTGTATGTTGAATTGTCTCTTCCCAAAAAAATATGCTCAAGTCCTAAGCCCTGGTACCTGTGAATGTGACCTTATTTAGAACTAGGGTATTTGCTGATGTAATCAAGTTGAGATGAGGTCATACAGGATTAGGGTGAGCCCTAAATCCAATGACTGATGTCTTTATCAGAAAAAGGAGAGGGAGATTTGGATGCAGACACACAGAGGAGACACGGGGAAGAAGGCCATGCGATGGCAAGGGTAGAGATTGAAGTGATTCAGCTATAAGCCAGGGAATACCAAGGACTGCCAGGAGCCATCAGAAGCTAGGAAGAATTCCCCCTTAGCATCTTCAGAGGGAGCATGGCCCTGTGAACACCTTGATTTCAGACTGCTGGCCTCCAGACCTGTGAGAGAATACATTCCTGCATTGAGCCACCTAGTTTGTCATCATTTGTTATGGTAGCTTGAGGAAATTAATACATGAGTCCAGACTTTTGCTCGGAAAGTGCTGCCTGGCTGAATGGAGAAGCTGAGAAGTGGAGGGTAATTAACAACTTGCACTTTTAGCACCTCGCCCCTCCACTGACTACAGTCACCATGCTGCTGGGTCACCATTTCCTGGGGCTTAGACACCTACATCTTCTGCCCAGCCCTCGGGGGTCTGGCTCCAGGTCTGCACACATACAGGAACCCAGGCACAGTGCTCAGGGTATTCTTTGTGTATGTGTATATACATGCATCTTTTTTTTTTCTGCATATAGAAATAGCCTGTGAAAATCTAAATAAGCTTAGAAAATGTAGGCCGGGCATGGTGGCTCATGCCTGTAATCCCAGCAATCTGGGAGGCTGAGGCACGTAGATCACTTGAGGCCAGGAGTTCAAGATCAGCCTGGCAAATATGTCAAAACCCCATCCCTACTAAAAGTACAAAAATTGGCTGGGCATGGTGGTGGGCATCTGTAATCACAGCTACTTGGAAGGCTGAGATAAGAATCGCTTGAACCAGGGAGGTGGAGGTTGTGGTAAGCTGAGATCGTTCCACTGCACTCCAGCCTGGGCAACAGAGCGAGACTCTGTCTCAAAATATATACATACATAGCAAAGTAAAAAGAAGAAAAAAATACCCATAACTGTAACTTCCAGTGATAACCACTGTCAACATTTCATTTTTAAATCCTTATAGTCTTTTCATTTATACAAATACTAGTGTATGATTTTTTCAAAGTCAAAAATGGGATCATACTGTTGATCCCACTGTGCTGTTTTGTATCCTAGGTTTTTTACTTAATGATATGCCAAGGACATTTTTCTGTGTCAATAACTATGAATCTTTTTATTCAGCACATACTGAATACCCACTATGTGCAAAGCACTTTCTATAATGCCAGGGTGCAATGAGAAAAAAAGATAGTGCATTCACAGTCCCTGTCCTCATCTTCATGAACTTATAGGCTCCCAGGGGATACAGGCATCTAGCAAATAATTACACACATGCCTTTTTTATTTTTTCAATTTTGAGATCATTTCAGACTTACAGAAGAGTTACAAAGATGATGCAGAGAGTTTTCACATATCTTTCACCCAGCTTCCCCAAAGATTAACACCTCACATAACAATATGGTATGACAATTCTGAAAACCAAGATATTAATATTGGCATAATGCTATTCAGTACAGATTTTCTTTTCTGCTTTTTTTTTTTTTTTTTTTGGTTCTGGGATCTGATCCTGTGTCTCACATTGAATTTGGTTGTCACGTTTCCTTCATCTCCTACAATCTGTGACAGTTTCTCAGCCTTTCCTTGTCTTTTATGACCTTAAGGCTTTTCTAAGTACTGGGCATTTTGCAGAATGCCCCTCAGTTTGGGTTTGTCTGATGTTTTCTCATGATTAGAGTGAGGTTATTATGCCTTCTGATGGATACCACAGAAGTGACGTGCTTTTCTCAGTGCCTCCTATCAGGAGTACATGATGTCAACACAACTTATTACTGATGAGGTTAACCTTGGTCACTTGGTGAAAGTGAAATCTGCTAGGTTTCTTTACTCTCAAGTTACTATTTTCCTCTTTGTAATTAACAAAAATTTGTTTTGGGGAAAATATTTTGAGACTATATGTAAATATCATAGTTCTTAAATTTTCGCCCACTAAGTTTAATATCCATGGGTGGATCTTGCCTTCGGGGACATCTGGTGTTCTAACAGTGACTTTGTATTTCTTTCTGTAGTCATTGAGTGGACTTCCTCTATAATGGAGAGCTGTCAGAGACACTTCTTTAGTGACAGTAGTTAAGAGTTTTACAAGGATGCAAGGAGAACCCAAAACCAGATAACCCAACTCAGGCTGTGGTAGTTGGGATATTTTCCCTGAAAAGGTGACGTTAATGCTAAATTTTGAAGAATCAAAAGGACTTGGCCAGGCACAGGGTTGGGGGTGAAGAGGAGAATGTTCCGGGCTTATGGAAGAACGTGTACAAGATCTGTACTCATAGCTGACAGATATTGACATGAAACTGCATGAGTGACTGGCTGGGTAGAAACCCTGGCCACCTGGAGGGACTTCCTCATTTGAAGGACGCAGCTGCTTCTTGCTCCAGCCAGAGTTATGTCAAGTGGAAATGAGGGTCTAGTGTTGCCAGAGTTTTTGATGTTCAAGAGAAGCTGGTCATCTGGATTTTTTTTCCCATGAAACTTCTCAATCTTTTTAATGTTAGCGGACAATCCCCTTCTCCTTCATAGCCAAACAAAACTTGTAAGCTAACAGTTTTTTACCTGTGCATGACTGAACCACAGTTTATTTATTTCTCTCCTGGGGCTGTACCTTGAAGTTATTTTTTATGGTTCCCTGTTACAAATAATTCTGTAATGAACATCCTTGGACAGACAACCTCAACAGCTTCTCTAGCTATGAAAGTTTGCACCAGATGCCACTTGTGGCCTTGCAACTGCCAGACCCTGTGGCCCCTTCAGGCCCCATCCTCCTTCCCCCTCCTTCCCCACAGCCCTTCACATCCCCCTGGTGCCCAGTTCTCTTTCTACTTTTCCAACTGTTCTTTTCAATTTCCTTCAACGTCTTAGTCAACTCTGCCTATGGCTGCAACAGAATCCATATCACCAGTAAGGAGTCTATGAGGTGATCTGGGGTGTGGTCCCACAGAAGGTGCCCAGCTCTCACCTGGGCTGAGAGCATAGCTGGTTGGTCTTGGGGGTATCTCAAGCCAAAGCCCTGGCCTGGCTGGCTCTGCTGCTCTGCTTCCTGGAAGGGAAGGGCCTGAGGCTGGCTTGGCAAGCTCAATGCTTACTAAAAGACCAGCAAATACATTCTTGGTGGATTCTGCCCTGCTCTGATAAAGCAGGTATGGAGGAGATGAGCAGCTAGAGATCTGGTGCCAGAATCCTGAGAGGAGTTCCTACCACACAGGAGAGAAGAACCAGGGATTCTCTTAGAGCTGGCAGGCAGAGCTATTGCCCCAGCTCTCTGGCTGTGCCCAGCTTTCTTCCTATGGTGCCCTCTTGTGCCATGGTCTTTGTGTTGTGACTGGACTGTCCTTACTGTGGCCATCAATAGCCAGCCTGAAATGTGGTGGGGGAACAGAGAGTGAGAGGGAGGGCAACTTCCCTAGCCCCTGGGGCTTCTATTTAGGGAGACAATGAAAAGATCTATTTCCTGTTTGTCTTGAAGCATCCCTCATGGGTCTTGGATTGACTCAAGTGGTACCTACTGGCGGAGACTGCCCGATTTTTTGAAGTTATGAATAAAATAAAGCTACAATGGAGTCTGGCTGTCAGTGGACATCCTTCTAAAATAATTGTAAAAATAATAAAAGTTAGCATAAAACAATAATGTCCTCATTTACTGAACACTTAGTCTATGTCAGGCATCATGCTAAGGGGGTCTTCATTCTTTATCTCGTTTAATCCTCATACCAGACCCCAGTTTAGACTGATAGGTGTGGTCTCAGGATGAGCTTAAGAAACCTGCTTAGAAATCGTATTAAGATCATACCTGTCGGAGAGAGATCCAAGATGGCTGATTAACAACAGCTCAGGATTGAAGGTCCCAGTGAAAGCGCAGAGAGCGAGTGGACTCCGCACTTTCAGACGAATTTTTGTTGCCCACAGACTGGGAGATTCCCGGCGGAGGAGCCACACGGGTCGCCAGCGCGACTTTTTTGGCAGCAGGGCTGTTTTGCCGGCGCCCCGGCACGGCGCTTCTCGGCGCGGAGTATATGGGACGGGGTGCCCTTTGAGTCCAGCTCGGCTGGTCTCAACCCCACCAGGAGAACAGCAATTGGAAGCGCTGAGGACTGAGAGTTTCACAGTAAGCACAGCTGAACTGGGAAGGTCCAGCTCTGCGGGGAAGGGGCGTCCGCCAAAGGAAAACTAAGAAACAGAAAAAACATCATCACCAGGCGGAG